>PVHY01004878.1:0-88954 GCA_004024945.1 Uropsilus gracilis
AATTAATTAAATGACCAACATAATTTAAAGGACTTACATCAATTCACTTATTACCTGGGTTCCACTTATCTGAACTGGAGACCTGAGATAGTTGATGGTTCTGCAATTGCAGACAGTCTTGGTTATTTCCACTAATAAAGATACTCACTTCTCTATGAAAGTTACAGCACAAAAATCTGGTTGAGGGAATGTGCATAGACAAGAGAAAGCGGGGATAGACAGTTACTAGTAATGCAATCAGAACTGTGTAAGTTAAAAAGCGGTCAAGAAAATGCAACTTTCTAGAGACAGTTTCTTAGCGCTGTTTCTCCCTTGACTGAACAACATAATCCTGAGGCCTTAACTCCCTGTCACAGCCTCTGCTCTTAAAGTCCAATGGTGTCCCTCACTGCCTGAGAGGAAAAAACAGGCGCTGCCAAGCACACACTCCCAGAATAGGATCTGCTGGTGCTTCTTCCTCAGCAGATGCTAAACCAAGTTGAGGTGCTGTTTAGAATGTGCTTGCTGGAAAGTGTTCTTTTCTATTTTAAGTCTAAGTGCTGTTTCTCAGTCATGCACAGGCTGACTTTGGCCTCTCTGCCTGCCTGCTCCCAGTATACAAAACCAACAGATGCTGCCTCAGGCACAGGAAACTCAATGTTAAAATTGCCTCCTCGAATGACTAAAAATAAATATATTCTCCAAAATGCAAACATAGGGAGTGTGTGTGAGATAATTTATCCTTGAAGATATTGTGGGCAAGCAGTAGGGAATTTCAGAGATTGATTTTGAAGACAGAGACTTTCTCACTGACTTGTTAAACAAGAACCTGCCAATCTCAAAGTTAGCAAGTAAAACATTGTAAACTTTAGTCTTACCAGCAAAGAAAGAGTTAAATCATCATAAATGACTACTTCTGTAGGCCAAGAACTATCAAGTATTGGCAACTTCATATGACTCAACCCCCTGTAAGAGCTGAATAAACTATAGACTACAGTGATTTATTTTAGACTTAAACTTAGCAATATTCCAGTTAAGGCTAGAGCAAGGGAAAATAAGGACCTCTACATCTAGCTAACCTAGCACAGTTTCCGTTTTAGGGCTGATGGTAGAGAAAAAATTTTTAAAAAGCAACCTTATTAAAGCCCTAGAGCTATTGTTGCTGGGGGATTCTCTTTACATATGTGTGTGAAGTCATTAGAATTACAGTTATTAGGAGACTAAAGATTTAATCTTTAATAAGCACTAGAATTTAGGCTTGGAATTCATGCTGCTTTGGGAAATATGAAGGTTAAAGTATAGGCATTTTCTCATGGAGGTCACCCTTGGAAAGGAGATATTTCTGCTTGAGTCTCTAAGGAAAGTTCTACTGATAAGATCCTACACCTAAAGGGTGTCTGCCAGCACTTAGGCATGCTGCAGATAGAAGATAAACAGATGGGCTTTGCAGACCACTGCATGTTGCTGTGTGCTGAAATACTTATAAATTCATGATACATGGGGACTTATGAAACTCTCATGTTGACTCTAGTTTTGTATTTGTCAGGGTGTTTTAACTCACCTACTTACCTCCATGCCATATTTGGCTGCTGACTATTTATGTTTATTTGTTTTTAAAGCAGAAAGTGGCCAGAGTAATCACAAAATAAGCTTTTAGACCAATCTATCCTTCATATGCAGTCAGAGATAAGTTGGAATATGGTTTCTTTTTCATAAACTGATTATTGACTTTGAAAATCTTAGAAAATATTTACTAGTTAGCTATCAGTAAAAACAAAGAAATGGCATTTTGAAACATTCATTTGGCATTCTTTTCATATTTTTGAAATAGAAAAATAGTGCAACACTCTACTATAAAAATCAAATGCCAAGATGCAAATATTGATTTCTCGTTGTGAATCTTGATGTCTCATGGCAAATCAATAGAGCATCATTTCTCTAAGCCTCATTTTCCTTTTATATAATGGAATAATAAGAATATGTGCCTGTATTATATAGTTGTTGGATGCATTAAGTACTAATTCAAAAGAAAAAGCACACAAATGCTAGCTATCACTATCATTATAATCATTATTGCAATTATTATTCTTGATCCCAAAAGATCTGCCTATAAATTCCACTTCAATTGTTCTGTAAGTACTGCTGTATGGATTCCTTTCTAGTTACCATAAGTTTCAGAGGTGCAGACGCAGAGATTGTTGCTATGACTTATTGCCACTTCACCGGTGTTTAAATGAGGTAGAACTAGCACACAGAAGACTAAGTGAAGTATCTCACTTTTTCCAGAATTCTTCAAACTAACCATTTAAAACTATGGTACATGTTAAGTATTATCCTTCCTGCCACAAACCAGTACATAATTTTTGATTTGGGTCACCAATATTTTTAGTTTGTGATGATAAAGAATTTTGTTAAGAAAGTGAATTGAGGGCATTTGGTTTGTTTCCAAATTTTGGCAATTGTAAACAGAGCTGCGATAAATATACATGTACAGGTGTCCTTTTGAATTAGTGTTTTAAAAAATGTGGTACATATACATGATGGACTACTACGCATCAGTCAAGGAGGACAAACACATGTCATTTGCAACAAAATGCATGGAACTAGAAAGACTCATATTAGCAGAAATAAGCCAAAAGGAAAAAGAGAAATACAGGATGGTCTCACTTATATGATGGATATAGGGAAAAACAAACAAATGAATAAGAAAAAATAAAAACAATCAATGGGACTGAACAGTGGAGCAAGAGAGGAGGAGGAGAAAAAAAACAGGGAAGGTGAAGAGCACAAAAGATCAGGATGGTTAACAGGTGTTAGTGAAGTGGGAAAGCCCTGAGGTACACAATAATGCAATAATGTGATATAAATATAAATACACATATATATATGCAAATTTAAAAATATATAAATTAAATTAAAAAAAGAGCAACTATCACAGAGATAGTTGACATTCTCTGTGGATATCTCTTCTATCCTATTCCCCATTATACATTCCCAGAAATAATAATTAGTACACTGGATTTGATGTTTGCCATGCCAGTGGTATTTGAAACTTTCAAATCACACATCAGTAAATAATATATTATTTTGCATGGTTATAATTTTGTAATTATGGTATTGTAATATGTATACCTATCTATGTAACTTGTTTTCTTCCCACAAAAATTTTTTATAATTATTTTAAAAAAAATCTCCTAACTAGGATATTGGAGCCCAATCCATTTGTTACTTCTATTGTTGTATCCAAATTTCAAGTGGTCTTAAAATTTTAAACTTGTAATATCTGTCATATTGATGTCTTGTTGTATCCTAATTTGCATACTGAAATCTTGTTGTATCCTAATTTTCTTTTATTTATACATTCTAAGCCTGAAATAAATTCTATAGTTTGAAATTGAAAAATAGATTAATTTAATTTAATTTTTAAAAAGAATGTGAATTTAGAAAACACTAATTTAAAAAAGGACATCTGTATGCACATGTTTATTGGAGCTCTGTTTACAACTTCCAAGATATGGAAACAACCCAAATGTCCCCAAACTGATGAATGGCTGGAAAGGATTTGGTATATGTACACAATGGAATACTATGCATCAATCACGGTGGACAAACATATGTCATTTACAGCAACATGGATGGAGTTAGAAGGACTCATATTAGCAGAGATATGCCAGAAAGAAAAAGAGAAATACAGGATGGTCTAACTATTATGAAGGATATAGGGAAAACAACCAACCAAATAAGAAAAATTAGAAACAATCAACAGAACTGAATGATAGAGCAAGAGAGGATGAGGGGGAAGAAAATGGTGGAGTCAGAGGGCACAAAAGAATAAGATGGTTAACAGGTGTTAAGGAAATAGGAAAACCCCAGTGTACACAATAATGTGATATATATATATATATAATACAAAATAGAATAAATTAAATTAATTGGAAAAGTAAAAATGTGGGGAGGGTGAGGAATAAGTGGTACAATACAAACATGTAAACATGACCAATATTACATGATAATTACAAAATTAAAAATTTTTTAAAAGTGAATTTATCATCTGATAGCATTTTGCTCCATGTGGTTTCATTGCTAAAACTCATAATGCTAAAATCCTCTAACCTTAAGAATATAAACAAAGAAAAATAGTTTTTCTTAATAGGCAATCTACATGGATGGCAAAAACACCATCACTTTTGAGGGAGGTATTAATGCCTCTCATGGGGTAGCAGAGGAAAGAAGGGAAGTGATAAAGGGAACAAACTTCTATATCTCAAATTCCCATAAGTAAGAGAGTGGAACATAATGTTGGGTCACAGAGCCTGTAACTGGCCATTTAGTCATTCTCCAACATCATTTAATAGCAATCAAACACTAGCTAATGCTGAACTTTAAAATGTAGTGTATATGAATAATCAGGGAAATACAAATCAAAACCACAATGAGATACCATCTTACACCAGACCAGTAAGCATGGCCCATATCCAAAATATGGCCAACAGCTGGAGTGGATGTGGAGAGAGATGGACATTTTTCAACTGCTGGTGGGAATGCAAACTGGTCCAGCTACTATGTGTAGAACCCTTAAGCTATGGAAATGGAACTCCATTCGATCCAGCAATCCCACTTCTTAGAATCTACCCAAAGGTTACAAAAACTCTAATCCAAAAAGACACCTGTACCTGAATGTTTATTGCAGCACTATTTACAATAGCTAGGATATGGCAGCAACCCAAATTCCCTAAAATATACCAATGGTACAGAAAGCTGTGGTATATGTACACGATGGAATACTATTCATCAATCAAAAAAGACAAACATGTCATTTGCAGCAATATGAATGGAGCTAGAAGGAAACATGCTAGCAGAAATAAGCCAGAAAGAAAAATGAGATACTGAATGGTCTCACTTATATGAGGAACATAGGGAAAACAATCTAACAGACAAAAAATAAAAATAAAACTAATGTTTAGCAGAATTGAAGTATGAGAGGGGGAGGGGGGCAAACTGGGGTACCCGAACACAAAAGTCTAAGATGATGATTCACAGGTGATAAAGTGATGGGAGGACCCTGGGGTAGATAACAATGTAAAACAAAATAATATAATAAACAATAATAAAAATAAATAAATAAAATGTAGTATATACAGATGTTCATTTATTCTGATGTACACCTGAGACTTACATAATATTATAACATAATGTTAGGTCAATAAAGATGTTTAAAATACAGTAGAAAAAAATAGGATAATGTGGAATCTTCAGTTCAGTATTTTCAGATAAACTATGTTCTCAACATTATGGAACAACTGAAATTACAGCACTGAAAGTCCTACTCCTTGTATTACCATTTCCCCCATGTCATTCAGTTATGTGAGATAGGAACATGATTTTCCTTACAGTAATTTTGCAGCTTGACTCTTAAGTTTATGATTTATGTGCTCTCCCTCATTACTGGTCACCAATGGGTCTATTTTGACCAGGTCGGCCCAGTAAGTCACAAAGAGAAGGTGGAGGATAAAGGTGTCTATACCTTCCACTGCTTTGGGTAATTGATGGCCTTGTATCATCTGCTTCATTGAACTTAAATTATTTTGTCAGAATCTTCTTCTTCATTTTTCTACTCAGCATGGTGCTTTTGAATTTCACCCTCACATCTTTCCATCCTATTTCTATTACATATTTTTTGAGATTATAATGCTTATCATCCATTGCTATTTGACAAGGTCACTCTTGAACCGTCCCCCATTGAGAGGAGCATGGTCCCAATTTTTTTAAATCCCTCTAGTAAAGGCTATTTGAGAAACCTTTTCAAGAAATAAGTTTTCCTGCTAAGAATTAATTTCATCTCCCACTTGAGATGTGATAACTTTAAATGCTATTGATTTTCCTCCCAAATTCAAGACTTCTCCTACATATCTTAAAAATGTTAATTCACTCCTTAAATATTCACTATGTGACTACAGAAAAAAAAATGTCCTAGAATTAAATTGAACCTGTTTTTTTTTTCTGACTAAATCTCAGTATCTTAATTAAGGTTTCCAGTTTTAGTGAATAAAAAAACAGAATATCCAATTAAATTTGATTTGTAAATCAATAGCAAATAGAAGGTAAATGTAAATATATTTCATACAATATTGGAACATATTGATACTAACCATTATTTAAAATTCAAATTTAACTGGACAATCTTAATATTCTAATATCCAACGCTAAATGCTAATGTTATTCCAAACTGTGCCCTAATTTACATTTAATCGCAGAATAATTTTTTTCTGAACCCTCTTCACCTTCCCTCCAGTCCAGATTTGAAATTCCTTACTGGTCCTTCATGTTTCATCTGAAACTTAAATATAACAGATAGAGTTTCACACAAATTGTCCTAAGAATGTGGACTAAGATAGAAAAGACAAATTCATTTTGCTCGTTTAAAGTAACTGAAGTTATTGAGCACTTGCCTTCAATTCCAACTTGACCTTTCTCTAGTTGGTACATGGTAATAGCAAAAAAATATATAACAGTGAAAAATGAGTAAAGAAAAATGTGAAATTGGAAGCAAGTCAGATTCACATCGTACTTCTATGTGTCCTTCACTAGTATTCAAGAGACTTGCTGATGGCCTGATTGTGGTAAGCCCAGGCTCAAGGGGAGTTATGTGCACTTCTGGAAAACATGTAAGAACAGATAAGCTGGGTTAAGTACTTTTGGAATACTAAATTAGCCAACACAATAAACTGCAAAAGGGGGTTCTGAATTGAGATTGAACAAAGAAGAAAATAATACTACATTGCTTTCAGGGTTCTAGAGAACTCCAAAGAAGACAGGGATGTGTATCTGCTTTGACAACCTGGTTACCTTAGGGATAAACCTTTATTAACGTCAAAAAGTCTCCCTCAAACCGGGCATGGTGGCTCATGCCTGTAAGCCTCAGCCTATGAAGCGGCCGGGGCTAGGAATCGCGGTTCGAGTGCCGCCTGGGGCCCATAGCAAGACCTAGTTCCCCCCCCCCCCCAAAAAAAAAAATAGCTGGGCGTGGTGGTGCACGCCTGTAATCCCAGCTACCCGGGAAGCTGAGGCTGAGTATTGTTTGAGTCTGTGGTACACCGGGCAACAAGAGTTGTGGTGTTTCCACACGCAAAAATAGCGAGACCTAGTCTCAAAAAAAAAAAAAAGAAAAGAAAAGAAAAGAAATCTCCCTCAAAGTACAAATCTTGCAGGTTAAGTCTGGTGAGACCACACTGGCATGGTTCTAAAACCTGAACAGGCTGCATCTGGAGAGTTGATCTAAGATTCCTTATGGAAGTTTCCAACAAAGTCAAAAGAAATTTTGTTCACTTATTGTGCCCTATGAGATCAAACTAATTGGAATAATTTGTAGTCTACAAAGCATTTGCTGTACTATTTAACCTAATTGAGATAAATATGGAGAAAAAATAATTTTGTAAGTAGCCTCACATATTTGTTTTTAGATTTTTTGTCTTATTTTTTTATTCCTTGTCCTTTTTCATATAAAACTGCATTTTCTTTATTTTTTATACTTTAATTTTCAGAATAGAATACAACCAAATGAAAAACCATGAATGACACTCAAACTCATTGTCAGTAAGGGAAGGGATAGCAATTAAGAACTTATTTGCTATATTATTCAGCTATTTTCGTAAAAGTTTTTCAATGGACACAATAGCTCCATTTCACAAACAATGAAACAGTAACTTAGAGCTATTAAATATGTACCTATTAGAGTTAATAAATTGTAAATAAAAGAACCGATTGTTAGTTTCCTTTGATAGCTTTTACTCTCTTCCTCCATGTTGCTTAGTCCATAGCTGACATGTGGAAATATTCAAAAATACATTAATCTTAGCCATCTGCAGAATAGAGCAGTGGAGAACAGTCCAAAAAAGAATGGTTGGTGATCTAACTGAGAATCTGGCACAGCAGTAGAGTTTTAATGCTTATGTTTTGCCTGAATTAGTGGCCTCACAAAACCAAGGAGACTTGTAAGGAAGCTTAGCCTACTCTTTATTTACTTAAATCTTGTACTGCTTCAAATCACACATGTATAACAAATGCCATGATAAAATTTAAATTAAGTCTCCATGAAACATCTGGGACTGTTAGGCTAGACTATAATAAGGGATGTTAATGTTTTGTAACATAAAGTGTTCTGGAAATGTAGAATGTGACTAATTGTAACAAGACATTTTTCTGAACTAAAGAATGTCAAAATCAAGAAGCATGTCACCATCTTGACAGTTTTCTATAAAGTGTCAGCATAGATTTGAGTCCACTAGGTGAACTCAAGTTGGCCTCTAGATGATAGTTCAATTAAAAAATAAGAACTTTAGTGAAAAAAAAATTCTCCCTCACCCTGGAAAAACTAATAATGCATATTCAGAAATCTCAATGCAAAATTCTTATTGAAGCATTTCCCTTTTATAAATCTACCAACTATCAAACAGTAAGAACACCACTAGGTTGAAATTAATACTTTGCCAATTGCAAAGTATTAATTACTTATGCTTTGCAATGTTCTTTCATCTGTACCTCAGACTTCCCCAACCCCGTTTATTCTTAAGTCTCAAATACATTTTGTAGCAGTTCTGTAGGCACCTTCAGTGTTTTCTTTTTTTATGTTGGATTTTAACTGAGTTAGAAGTCATGATCCTTTGAGTCATTGAGCATCTTCCGGAAAATTGATACAAAAATGCATTTAAAAATCACTCTGCTGTTCTCAAGTTGGTTGGCAGCTCATATGAGCTGAAATTATTGTTTACTTCTCCATGGAATGAAAACCACTAATGGTAGCATTCAACCATTAAGAAGGGATATTATCACTGTTTTGAAATATTATTTTTTTGCACCCAGAATTTCTGTGCTCAAAACTATATTAGTGATCCTCCCCCAAGAAAAAATTAGCATAAGAAAGTTCCCATTTCATTCTAGTAATATGGTTTTCAATATTAAAATTTTCTAGATACAAACTCTTCCAGTAAAATTCCCATCCCTCTCTGTAAAGACTGTTTTTGATTGGTTAGTATGTCATTAAGTCCTCCTCAGCATAATAGATACCATTTGTTGATGAATTCAGAATGCATATATCAAACTCTTGTTAGAAAAGTTAAAGGAGACAAGTTTAATATACATCAGGTGGGTGGTTTAGCTGCTTATATAACTTTAGTAGTGACAAATATTCTGTCTGGCAAGTAGGACTAATAGAGAAAATTCATCTTTGTTTGAGCAGCTCATCTACTAATTATAGTCTTGAGGACAATGTAAGTATTTGATATTTCAGTATTCAAGGTGGATGACAGTGAAAACCATTTTTAATGAACCTTGGGTTTATCGTAATCCTGATTTTACATTATATATTTACATAAATATTGTAGAAAGTACACATAAAATCATTCTGCTTAATAATTTACAATGTCTATCAAGCAACCAATCCATCAGCCAATGAACTCAGCAAATATTTATTAAAAGATTATTTTAACCAATTTTATCTATCATGGCAAATGTAAAGTGAAGATAACATGCCTTATGCCCATGGGTTTGCGATCTAGTTGAGTGGCATGTACACTTGAACCAGAACTATGTTGTACAGTGATAGCTCAGTGGGTGATATATAGGATGTATTATGCACCATACCCACATTTTTTTCCTGTTGAAGAAGTTATAGATTCAAATCATCAAAATTATATCAGGACACATAAAAGATGTTCAGAAAGTGGGGATTTCTTTTCAGTGAGTCATTCTTTTTCAGATTTATTCTTTCTGTTTTGCTTTTCATGATAACTCTTTAAGGGCACATGTAAAAGTAGAGCTCCATATCCCTTTCATCATATCTCAGTTTCCAATATGGAGAAAACTACCTATTTTACAATTTCTGTGAGGTATATTTTTTACTTTCAGGAAGTTCTTTAATGTCTGATACTAATACACTGGTACAATTAAGTTTTATCATTTTCTTATTCTTTTCAACTGACAATAAAAAATTGTTGCTCATTATTTTTAGTTTCCTTCCTAAAGCATAGGAGGAAAATTCATTGACTATGTCCAAGGACCACTTCCACTAGTGTTGTTCCTTTGACTTCTCATGTATTTAATCATATTAATTTCACTTAGGCCCTGTTATCTTTTTACTTCTCAAGGTTTCCACAAATGTCGTAATTTCTAAAATAATTAGAAACTAATTCTCAAAAGAGAATGTCAAAGGAATTATATATTTATCTCATATTTTATTCTCATTTTGCATATGGAAAGATGTAATGAGGTTAATATATTTGCTCAAAGTCAAACAATTAACAAATTAGGGCAGATTGGGGATTAAAGTTTAGTTGCTTGACATCAGAGATTGTGTCCAGTCAATAACTAAGTAAATATTTCATGTAGACGATTGTTGGCTTGCTCGCTTTACTTACACTGTTCTCTAATTTCTGTCGTATATTTCCGAATGAATATTTGGAACTGACATCATTCCCCTTCATCCTACCCTTTCAAATTAACCCTTTCATTCTTATAAAATAGCTATCATATATTTAAAGAAAGCAGAGATGTTGTCTATGAAATTCTGCTTTGTACACTTTCCCATATTTAGAGCGAAGAATACTGACCACCCCATGGAACCCCACATTTCAACATTGGGTTTCCATGTAAATGGCTCATGTTTCCTCATCACAACTATGTTTAGAAAAAGACCAAGACTGACTCTTCTCTACTAGATCAATGTCCAGTCATGATCTCCAGGCCCTATTGTATCATTAAGTCATTCTCAGCTGAATGTTTAGAATTTTACTTGTAGGATCCTCTCTAATGCATTATATGGTGCCAATATTACCATAATACCAAGTGAGATAAAGGCAACTCAAGGAACAGAAATTATATACCAACATCTGTTATTCCTAAGAAGTTAGAATCTCTCCATCTAAGATTTCATCTTGGAAATATAGCCCCTAAAGCAATTAGTTTTATGTGCCTTTTCTTCAGTTTTGACAGTCTTAAAAATATTCGCTTCTTAGTTAAAATTGTAACTAAATCTCAATTCTCTCAATGGTCAAAATAATTGAAGTGACTTTTTAGAGGGACTTATTACCAGCTGATAATCACTTGCTTTTTCCTACTTCTCATATCATCTTCTGCTTTCTCTTTTATGCATCCCCTTAAACAAATTTCTGCCTCCTCTTTGTATTCTCTACTGTTTTTATTCTATACATTTTTCTTTCTTGATCTCATACTTTCCCAGAACTCTACCACTTATGTGTTGAGGACTCTCAAATAAATATTTTCAGATTCTCTCCTTTCCCCTAAAGCACCAGACCCAAATTTCTGGCTACTATTAAATAGTGCTGTTTGAATGTTTCATGTCACTTCAACTTTAAAAAGCTCCAAACTAAACACATATCTCCACTCACATTTCAAATATATTACTCTCTATTATGGTTATGGGCAATATGCTCTTATTTTTCAATACAGAATCTCTGGAATTTCTTGTCTATTCTGGCTAACTTACAATTTCCCATTTTTACATCCCCCACGCATATGCTCTCAAATTTGAAAACTCTTATTTGACCTAAAAATTATAATACTATCTTCTATATTACATTTTCCAGTGCTTCATAAAAATAAGTAATTCTATATTGACTATTTTCTCAGAATTCCAACATGTAATTTGCAATTTATATTGTTATCTTCATATGTGTGTCTAGTTTTCTCCACTGGACTGTGAGTTTCTCAAGGGAATAATCCTTGTTAAATTCATTTGCTATCCCAACTCTGGCACAGAAGAGGTGTTCAATAGCAATTTTTCATTTAAGTAAAATAAGCTAAAGTTCTGTTGATGTATCTCATTACAGGGTTCTTTGTTCCCAAATCACTTACTATAATTTATTTCATTTGCATTCACTTCTATATGATTTAAAATGTCTTTCAGACACTATTTCAGAAATCTTTGGTGGTTCCCTTTTGATTTCAAGATTCAAAATCTCTAATCTGTCATAGGATAAGCACCACTAGCTCACACTACTTTATACTCACAGGTCCCACTTCTCCTCAGCCCTAAATCAATAGAACAATACCTGTACTAAAAATGTTAGAATTAACAAACTGGTAACAGAACCAAAGCATAAAATAAGGGAAGAGGAAGGAAGAAGGGAGAGTAAAATCAGAGAAAGAACATGCACAAGAGATCAGATGACAGTTCACAAGTGACATGGTATACAACTATATATATATTTATAATTAAAATGAGAAAATGGAGAATACAAAAACAAAAAAGAGTACTTGTCCTTCCTACATGAAGGATAAATGAATTATCAGGTTTTTTATGCCATTCCACCATTAGCTCCAATGACCAGCACCTGTGGTGTTTGCCCTTCCCATGACTGTGCACATACCTGGCCCAGTATGTGTACACATGTGTAAGTGAGCACACTTGGGTCTAGGAGGCAGGGGAATGCCAGGGGAGAATGTGAAGAACATAAGCAGAGCACGATAAGAATACTTAATAGAGTATAAAAGAGAAGGCCAAAGAGCAAATGTGAAGACTACTATTGAGCTCCTCAATACTCCTGCCCCTTCTCTGTCCCCCTGCTGCTTGCAAAACACCATGCTATATACTTTTGTGTTTCTAAATATTGCCCTGTCAATTTTTAATACAGTTGGTGCCTACTCCCCATACCAGAACCTTCTCACAGGCTACAGGTACTTTCCACCAAGCCAACCATTCTTGTAAGACTTAATAGAAAACCTTACTGTCCATTTCACCTTCTTTGCACATCATGCACATTTTATTATACTGCTTATGATGTTCACTGTATGTTGCCAATTGCATGTGTCCATTCATTTTCGTTTATGTGTTATGTATGTGTATGGAGTATTTTTTCATCACTGATCAGTGATGTCAAAAGATTTTATGTTCTTTGATCTTTGGAACATATACATTTGCTGAAAAATAAAATGTTCTAGTACATGCTTATCATCAATTGACTATAATTTTAGATTTGATAATAAAGCAGGAAATGAATTTTTGTCTCACAAAATGACATACTTTTTTTGTTTCTTAAGCTTTATATTTCCAAAAAGGGTATCAGAACTATTTTGGCAGATTTTTTGATCAGTGATTGAAAATAAAATATTCTACTTTCTTTAGATAAAAGACAAAGTTAGAATGAAAGAACAATTGCAGAACACCTGTGTTGGCAAGTTCTCAAACCCTCCATCATTGATATTAATTGGATCATCCACTGGATGGGGGTACTGAGGGAAAATGCAATGAGAGAAGATAACTAGGGAAGAATAAATGCTATCCTGCCTATCAACAGTGATGAATGTGACATCTGATGAGTTATCTTTTATTCTACACAAACAGATGGCTTCAAACAACACATGTTACATACTGGCAGATTTCTTATGCTCAATTCTAAACACTTATGCCAGCTTGAAAAACTCACAAATTAAAATCTAAGCAACAAAAAGAATGTCCTAGGGGGTTGAAACACTAAGCTAAAAGCAATTATCAACTGATATTAAGTGTCTGCCTGCTGTTTTCTTAAATGACCAGCTATATGAAAGAAATTTTCTAATGGAAGAATAGCCAAACATTAAAAAAAAAAAAAAGAGGGCTTCCAGTCTCTGCTTTCTACTATTTACAAAAGAAAAAAGATAAATAAGACAAGTGAAAAGCCACCGTCATTGATTGTATCCACCCCCTACTGCAAGAGAAAATGAGCGTCCAAAAATGTTTCTATTCAAATTTATGTAGTCATGGTAGGAAAGAAAACTGGAAAATTTTGCTTGTGTTTATGTGAGATGATATAAACCTAAGAAAAGCAATAGACATTTTAAAAGTAATTTTAAAACTATATTTTGTTCCATTTATAAAGTAATTACAATCAGCATATGTTATAAATTTTACCTTCCCCTCATTTGCAATTTTAGTCCCATTTTAAAAATCAAATTACATTCAATAAAGT
The DNA here is from genome assembly GCA_004024945.1 of Uropsilus gracilis. NCBI lineage: Eukaryota > Metazoa > Chordata > Mammalia > Eulipotyphla > Talpidae > Uropsilus > Uropsilus gracilis. Next base: position 13,941 of record PVHY01004878.1, read on the forward strand.
AAACACTTATCTTTATTTTTTATGTTTAAAGGAATTTATGATTTGGGCAAAAGTGCTTGTGAGTTCTGCTCACTGATGTAATGGTTAATTGTTGCTAGTTTGGGCTCCCAGATTACTTGTGATTTAAAATCGAGAGACTATGGAAGAATGGGACATGGCCAACCACATTAAAAAGGCAAATAGGTCTGTACTAAACAGGTCTGAGCCAGAGAGGTTGGTAATGAGAGTGCCCTGGTAGAGGCTTTTCCCTAGTTTAGGAAAAGAAACTTCTTTTTAGGTAAAAGAAAAACCTGCCTCTCTCTCCCAGTATCAATTATGGTATATATTCTGAAATATCTCCTTTGGTCATTCCTCTGCCATCATACTAATCTTCCACATTGTTCATATTCTTCAAAGAATTTATCTCTGAGTTTTCTGTTTGCCTAAGCATGTCCTATAAGACCGCCTTCCTCCCACTGGCTCCTAAAAATGCTTAACTAATAATTGTTTAGTTGAATAATAGATTTTCAGATGAGGGAACTTTGAGAAAGCTACTTGTGGGGTGGAATTTTACCCATCTGAAACAGCAACGAAGCATATAAAAACTGAACTTGTGTGAATCACAGAACAAAAAAATCTAAATTGAGTAGGCTAAAAAGATTACACACAAAACAGAGATCAATGGACTCTTACAGTTGTGTGCTTATCTTAATGTATAAGAATGATATAGAAAGAGGAAGAAAAAGAATGAGACAGGAAATGAGAAAGGTTAATAGGATGGAAATGAAAAGAAGATATTTGTGTGGGAGGTCACAAGAATTCAGGCAGTGTTTTCTCTATTCTCTTCAGAAATTAAGTCATGCTTTGTTAGCAAGTTACATAATTATACCAAATATTTTATGCAAGGAAGAGCTAGTTAGGGCCCTAGACTAGTAATTCATTCTGAAAAATAACTTAGATCTCCAGTCATCTCCAACTGACAGTTAATTTAAAACTCCTATTTTACCAAGTAGGAAACCAAAACTCAGAGATTTTAAATGGAATAAAAATAATATAGCACTAGAGTTCTAAGCTACAGCTGAGCACTTGAATATAATTATTTTCATGTTAAATAATAACTTGAATTAAATTATTTTTTGCCATCTATCTACAGAAAGATTTTGCTGCATATGCACTGTAAACTCTGACATTTTAAGGGAGCTTTATTCTAGATTACATCCCTAAGCAGGTAATTTTCCTGATTCACACATATATGTAGCAGTGACCTTGAGTGTATGGCTAGAGATGCCCAGAACAGATGCTTAGAAGTCTCACCTTGTGTGTGTTGCCCATAAATGTAATTCCAGAATTTTAAACTGTGATTCATACCCAGCAGGCACTAATTGTTGAATAACTTTTATCTTCAATATTTCTTAAAAATATCATCCTAAACTATCTCAACAAACTATTTCTGTATGTCAGATTTTAAGTTCTCTACCACAAGGAATTATAAATGAAATTATATTTTCCTTGACCACAGTCATGCAAGACTTCATCAAAGTTGGTGACAAATGTTCAGAAATTCTCATGAGTCTTAAAGTGTCATAATCTGTTCTTCACCGTGCTGAAGAATCATGTGCTCCTTTTTGTTGCTAGGTTTCCTATGAAGATCTCCTTTCAGTATTCTTCATGTAGCACATGTATTTCTTGATCATTTTGATGTGACACCTAGGACAAGCCCAATTATATTTGCACATCACATATATACATTAAAGATATTGCAGGAAGAAGAGCAAATGCAGAAGATGATCTCGCAACCAGATTTTATCAAGAGGATGTAGGGCATATTTAAAAATAATAAGATTGAAAGAGTAAAGTGTTGAAATAAACATTCCATTCATCATCCATTCCACACCATTCCAGGTGCACAGCACAAAGGGCTGTGTAACACTCATGTTTGTTTCCTCCTTGTTTATGAGATGAATAGAATCATGTGGAACTGAAGAAGCTCTTGGAAAGAAATGGCACCACAGTGAGGCAGCACTAGCTTAAAGTTGCACCAGTTTGGATGAACTGAAAGAGAATGCCATTTCTGTTTCCAACTAAAAAATCTGTGCGTCAGATGGAATGTGAGTAGGAGCAGGCAGGGTTATGACCAAAGGGACCAGGGTAGGGGCGTCTATCATTCTCAAGTGTCTTCTGGAAAGTACTGATGGCTCCTGCTAGGAACAGTCATTCACTTTGTAGAAACAATGAAATGTACTCAGTGTGTACCCAATTGTTTGTGTGATGGGAGATGAGTGAAAGCAATGCCCCACAAACATTACTGCACCTGATAAGAAGGGTGGTATTATAATGTAGCCCCTATGCAGCATATCTAGGTAGGGCCTATGACTCTATATTTCTCTCAGATCCAGGTGATGCTCCTGCTGCCCACCTGGACCACCAGGAACAAAGTAGAATGCCCCCTCTTGCAGCAACAGTATGAAGGTGAATAGCTTTTGGCTTCTGCATTTGTTTGAAATGTGACCATGCAAGCTACAGAAGAAACTATAATGAAATGTTTTCATTAGGCCTAAAATAAGTAATATAATGCTCTCCAGATGTATGGTCTTAAAGATGACAGGCAACCTCTCCGAGTTCCCTTTCCATCTGTAAAATGGGCATAATACTCTGCTCTGTGTTGTAGGTGTTAGGACCTTGCCTGAGGCACAGCAGATGCTGAGGACACATAAGTCATCACGTGTGAGTTATGAATTGATGCTCGTTCCATGACTCAGCTATGAAAATACACATGTTATGGTGGTGATTTGTTGATACATTCCTCTAAGGCCACTGGATTTAAAGCAGTGCTATTACATCAACTTACTTTCATTCTTTTCTTTTCCAAAGTACTTATGGTGACTTGGGAGAATGCCCTTCATTTTGCCTGGAGGGAAATATTGTTTTTAAAATCAGAAGTGAAAGTATTTCCATGTTGTAGAATGGCTCAGTGTCTGCAGCTCTCATCAGTCCGTTTCAGTATTCTATATTTGGTGAAAATTTCATAGGTGATAAGGTACAATGATTAAAAAAAATACTAGCAAAAGGTTCACCTTCAATTGCCCTAAGTATTGAGGTAAAATTGAAATTTCCTGAAAGGTGAAAAATGAGAAGCTAAAAAGAAGACAGCTGAAATATGGAAATATATTTTTAGTCTTCATTTAAAACCTAATGAACAATTACATTTTATCTCAAAAATTCATTAATATATATTATGAATGTTTGCTATCTTTCTACTATTTATTATCAGAACAGAGTGACATAGACTATCATATCTCATGCTCTCCAATCTGAAGAATGAGTTCATTTTAACTATTCAGTTTCCCTGAGTGATAATGTGGATCGTATGACATAAATTGATGCAAAAGAGACATTACAGCGTAAATATCAATGTGTCTTTACTTGGTGACTGCATCTCAAAAGAAACAATTATTTGACTGCTCATGGAATTCTTTTTTAACTTCCTATACATGCTTCTAAATTAAACAATCAAAACCAGGAAAAACAAATGAGATTTTTTTCTCTAGTTTCTCAAGAACTCATTCCAGTATCTCAAAGACAATTCTTACTGAGAGTTGTCCGTAAGAGTGGGTGAGATGCTATTTATGAGACTCCTGAACAGCAGATCTCTGTAAGTGGTTGAAAAATCCTGGTTTCTCAGAAAAATAATAAACTATTTCAATTGGAGAATTATAGGAGAGTGTTATATGCCAGCTCAGTATGTTTAAGTCATGTTTTTTTTTTAATTGTATCTCCACCCCCAACAATCAGGGTTACATGGATTGGCACCAAACAGCCTGGAAAGTTTGTTCACAGGCGGAACCTACTGGTATAAAGCCTAGATTACTAGAAAAAGTTATGTTAAAGGGAAAGTTAGATAACACAGACAAGCTAATTTGAAATTATAGTAGATTCAGGAGGATCTTGATATAAAGGGCAATACAAAGAGTCTTGCTATATATGCTTTTAAAGCTGAACATTATTTTAAAAGTTTGGGAAGTGTGTGAACACATCATTTGAGGAACATCTGTGATGACAAACTTCCATGTACCTACTATACTCACAAAAACAACCCCAGCTTTAAGATCAAGAACCTAAATTCATGAGCAGTCATCTCTTTCTTTGTAATCAACCTAGTTTTAAGATAATGCCACTCAGTCTGTAGGTACCATTATTAATAAAGAAGTGTTCTTTATTTTTTTTTTACTAAAATTAAGCAAGGAAAACAAACTAAGAGAAATTCAAAAGTTTCTATTCCTTGAAAAAAAGTAGTAGGTAAAGTCACAGTTGTACCATTTAGGACAAAGGAATGATGCCACTGAGAGGGTCAGAAAAGATATTGTTAATCATTTTTCCATTACATTGTACATTTAATAAACTGACTTACTTGGTACTTATTTTTGGCATAGTAGGCATTATTTTATTTTTAATTTCTAAACTAGTGACCTGGTCAATGAACCTTGTAACATAAGCATTCTTTTTTTTTAATATTTTTTATTTATATATATTTCACATCATTTCAGTCCCTGGGGGTCACCCACCACCTCCCCTTCCCACCCGCTCCAGCTGGTCCCCATTCTCCCCTTGTGCAGTTTCATTTGGTTGAGCATATATTAGTGAAACCAGTTGGTTTCTGTCCCTTTCTATCTGACTCGTTTCTGCTAGAATGATTTCTTCTAGGTACATCCGGGTGTCTATAAATTCATCAAATTTGTCATTTTTAATTGATGAGTAATATTCCATTGTGTATATGTACCACATCTTTTTCATCCAGTCATCTGTTCTAGGGCATTTGGATTGTTTCCATGTCCTTGCAATTATAAATAGTGCTGCAATAAACATCCAAGCACAGGTGTCCTTTTGTACCCACAAAAGGTAGATTCCCAGAATCTACCCAAAGAATCCTTTGGGTAGATTCCCAGAAGTGTGACTGCTAGGTCAAATGGTAATTCCGTTTTCATTAGTTTGAGGGTTCTCCATACTACTTTCCATAGTGACTGGACGAGTTTACATTCCCACCAGCAGTGTAAGAGTGTTCCTTTCTCTCCACATCCACGCCAGCCCTTGTTGTTGCCTGATTTTTTGATGTGGGCCATTCTTACTGGTGTAAGGTGGTATCTCATTGTGGTTTTGATTTGCATTTCTCTGATTGCTAGTGATATTGAGCAATTTTTCATGTGCCTGTTGGCCATTTGTATTTCCTTTTTGGAGAAATGTCTTTTTAGTTCTTCTCCCCACTTTTTGATTGGGCATCTTGTTTTGTTTTTGTTTAGTTGTGTGAGTTCCTTGTAGATCAGTGTTATTAATCCCTTATCACTCTTAATAAAGAAATACTTATTACAAAGAGAGCATGTTTGTCAAAAAGTACTGTATCACTCTCCACAGAGCTGAGTAATGCAAATTTCTTGGTGTTTTGATCTGTCTAACACAGGTTTTATCTGCGACCATGTTTTATCTTTACAACTAGGACAAAATCTGACTACTTTATATCTGAACACAAAAGGTGTCTATCAAGAAATCAACTCTTTGCTAGCACTATTAATATTGATTAGTTTACAATATCTGCAAAGAATAATAATGTGTAAAGAGGTGGATGTCTTTAGTGTAAGGGATGTATTTCTATGAGAAAAACACAGCTAAATCTCACTTTATATCATAAAATCCTGGAAACTTTTTGCATAAATCAGATTTTGAAAGCACAGAACCACAGTTTTACAGAAATATCAAGGAAGTTGGTTTCTTAAAGGAATACATAAATAAATTATTTTGCAAAGAGGATAAATGAATCTTATTTTTCAGAGAACTAGACCAATTTCATATGAGGCACTTTTAGAGTGAAGTATATTGAACACTTTTTAATCCAAATTACTCTACTCCTATATATATTTCTTCTTTTTAAAGCTATGCTTATTCTTAAAAATAAAAACAGAAGTGAAAATATATACAGAAGACTGGGAATTTTTCATTCTTAACTTCTCTGGGAGCCTGAGTAGTGCCAATCTCTGCAAAGTCATAAAAATGTATTTATTTATTTTTATTTTTAAACATCCTTGTTTATTTTTTCACAATAGAGGATTTCTCCCCTCAGGTGTGGTCACTTTAGCTTTCCCACCATCAAAACACTCATAGTCCTCCACTGCATTAATGGACTCTCCTCTCTGCTGGCATGAAAAAATTTAAAGTGGTGATATCCTCAAATTAAGACAGAAAATTGCGATAAACAAAAAGAACTCAATCCTATCACAGGGGACTTTATGTGATTAAATGAAATGTGAAAAAGACATGGATTTATTTTCACCCTCATGTTATTCAGACTGATATCCTAAATGGTAGATAAAAGCAGAGTTAATTTTCTGCCAGAAATACTTTGAAGCCTTTGATTGACTCAAAAACCATTAGTTTTTGTTTAATCCTTGACTGTTCTTTATGCCCAAGTTGTAATTCTATCATTGGTGTGTTATCTCCTCCAGAATCCTTTTCTGTGTTTTCCAAATTTCCCTCTTCTTACATTTGTGGTACTGATCAGCTTAATTTGCAGAAGGGCTACTATATATTATTTCATTCCCTATACACCAGGAGTTTCTTAGAAGTGATTTCTGTGTGGGCTGTACCAGTCTGCATTCCCACCAACAGACTACAAGTGTTCCTTTTTCTTCACATTGTTGCTAACATTTGTTGTTTCTGAATATTTCAAATGGGCTATCATAATTGGAGTGAGGTGATATCGTGGTTTTAATTTGTGCATACCTGTTGATAAGTGATGTTGAACATTTTTTTTTTCTGTGCCTGCTAGCTATCTGAATGTCTTCTTTGAAGAAATGACTGTTTAGGCCTTCTGGCTAATTTTTTTATTGGATTCTTTTTTTCTTTTTGAGTAGTATGAGCTCTTATTAGATCTTGGCTATTAGCCCCCTATTAGATGTATGATGTACAAATATAGTCTTCCATTCAGTCACATATCTTCTTGTTTTAAAGATATATATATTTTTTTTTACCACACAGAAGTTATTTCACTTGATGTGGTCCCAATATTTTTTTGCTTTTGTTTCCCTTGAAGCCATGTTTCCAGAGTTATTTTTGAAGCATTTTTCCTCTGTTTTCTTCTACATGTTCTATGGTTTCCAGTCTTTTCTGTAAGTTTTTACTGCATAATTTTTATTCTGTGGAATTCTATTATCTAGCAAACCTATATTTTAAAAGATATGATTTTATTTATTAAATTAACTTTTAAGTAGGTGGGTATTTTTTATTTATTATTGTGAATACCATTAAAATAAAATTGAAACATGATTTCAATATGATGAATTATGATATGATTTAAGATAATATTTATACATACTTGAAAGAGTGGTTAGTTTCAACTATACTGATTATTTTTATTTTTTTCTATTAAACTTAACATCTAATCAAGCTCACAAATTCTAAAATAATGGAGCTAAAAATTGATAGCATTCTATAGTTTTAATATTCATATGTAAATTAACTTCCCTTTCAAAAAGATCTCATTTCCTGAAAAATATTTAAAGAATCATAAGAAAGTTCTTCCAAGTACCTGTAGAGTGGAAAATATAGATGCTAATATAATATAAAAAGATAAACAATGAGGGTAAGTGTAAGAAGATAATTTACAACAAAATCTACAGTGCAAAATATATTAATTCTAGAGTATGGGATTTATTTCGTGGTCTGTAGTGAGAATTAGTTTTCCAAGATAGAAAATAATCATCTTGTCATTAGTTATATGAGCCTGAGATAAACAAAATCATCAAAGGTACTTAGCATCTCATCAGTAAAGAGGCTATATGCATTTGTTTGTACTTATAAAAATAGAAGGATATTTTTCTAAATCTCATGGACATATCGAAAATAAGACATTTCATATTATGAGCCCATAGCAAATCTCTCAAGGTCTACACAAAGATTAATTGTAATTAAGTCAGTATGAATAATGGTGTTTAATGACAGACAAACTTCATGACAGACAGAAATTAATTTTCCACAATCTCCTCCACAGAATCAAACAAACATAGCTTAAGGTAAGTGAAAGTTCCATGTGATAACCTGTTTCAAGATGAGATTTAAAGTCTCTCACTACATGGAAACAGAACTTGCTGCTTATATATATATATCAGCCATGAAAAGAGACTGATTGGCGTCTACAAAAAAGAATTAGAGCACTCTCATTGAAAATGTGGGTGTAAACTCAAGCTCTACCACTTTCTAGATACTTGGGTAAATTTGGAGAAAATAATGTGAATTTGTTTTCATGAAATTATTTAGATAATTGTTTTGGTCACTTTACCTGACATAAAATAGTGTTAATTATTATATCTATAGAATGAATGTCATTAGATAGGTTAAAGTCATCACACAGGGAAAAATTCCTCAACCACACCTGGGTTCTTCTGAGATTGCATGAAAAATCAAACTGACATCAGATAGACAGAGAAAAAAGAAGACAGCATTCAATCAAATATATAGAGAGAGTATCTAAATGACTACTTCCTAATCAAAAATATTGTTACCTTCTTTTTTTAATAGTTGATGTGAATTTTCACCAGGAAAATGATGGTAATTAGGAGGGTGTGTGTCTGGCTAAAGGCAAATTTTAGTAATTATTCCCAATACTGCCCTTCAAATTGTTCAGAAATGCTTTTAATTTGAATACCCAAAGAGTGAATTTAGAAATATCTGTTTCTATCTCAATGGGTGCTAAAACTCTAAAATAATTACATTTGTATTCTCATAGCTCATTTCAGCAAAGAAGTATGAAGAGAAATAAATGAATTCCACTAACCCTGAGTAGCAATTTTTGCCAGACTCTAGTAAAGTCTAGTTTAGTAATAAATAAACTCAAGAACAGAAAAGTAAAATGGTCCAGCAAAGTCCACAGGAAGTCAAATGAAGGATCATCACTGGAAGACACTGAGCTTTGGCCTCAGGATTCCAAAGCACATGACCCTAAAGATAAATGGTTTATCATTCTTTCCCCAAACAATACTATAATAAAGTCATTTTGTATATCTTAAAAAAAGAATTAATCCATTTAAAATTGGAAAACATGTATCTTTAAAATCTAATAGTAGCTGCTGTGATGTTTAATTATAAATATCAATTAGATCATGGGAGTCAACTATTTGACCAAAACCGGTGTAAATATTGCTGTAAAGATATGTTTTATAAAATTATAAAAAATAATTTTTAAATTTAGACATGTTAACCCCCACAAATGAATAATTCAATTCTTAAAATATCTCTCCTTTTCTCTCTTCCATAAATAAATAATAGATGACAAATGGTAGATGATGATGATAGATAGCTGATATATCAAAGACACATATATAGAGATAAAAGATGATAGATGATATGTGAAAGATATGAGATGATGGATATAAATTATGAAAGCAGATGTCTATACACAAAGCATGATGTATGCATTTATATTATATAATACTACATTATATTACAAATGTATATTCATGCCTTTTTCAGTTCTATTTCTCCAAATAATACTAACGTAGCCACCACTCCCAATCTGGAATAAGACAAATTCTGTACCACTTTCTAGGAATGACATCTTGGGTTTTTCAACTGTGTGAAACATCTTTTAAAATGTTCTTCTAAACAAAATTAAGTAACTAAAGTATGAAAAGCAAAATTATCAGTGATTCAAAGAAACTAAAAGAAAAAAAACAGCCAATGACTAAAGTTGGAAAGGATGAAAAAGAAAGCAAAAAGTAATGCCTTTGATAATGGAAGCAGAATTTTAAGAAACAATTACTGTGTTTTACAGAAACCCTACTTGAGAAAATAGAATATTTCCCCATATACTAGTTCTCAAGTTAAGAGAGAAAGTTGGTGGCAGTCAATTTTGAACTGGTGAAACATTGGGGTATGAGGAGCTCTGATTTGTAACATTTACCAATTTCTCTAGTATAAATACTACTGGGCAAATTTGAAGTTGCCAATCTGATGTCACTGAACACTGACCTGGAAAGAGATGCACACTATCAACTTTGATTAGCAATTGCAATTAAAAACCAATTCCAGAATACCACTGGGTACAAACTTGTGTTCTACATCAACTCTATGTGATTGAGTAGAAAATAGGGGAAATTTAGAAAAAATCATCTTCTCACTTTCCAAAGCAGGTAGTTGACTCAGTTTATAAATTGTAATGATGCAAGAAAAATATTTAATCTTTTTCTCAGCAGCAGGCATTGGGAGGAAATAGAAGCTTTAGTTTTCCTGTGTTGTTACTGTAAGTGAAATGCAATAAAATATTTGCTTTTTATCCAACTAATATTGAAATTACAACTTTCAATATCAAGAAAGGCCTATCTTGAAGGTGTGCTCAGGTGTAAAACAAAAAAAGCAAACAAGAATAAGTATGATTTGCTATGACAACTGCCAAACATTTACATCTGAGGCAGGGATTTTTATGTGAGAGTAGGTTGTTAAAAGCATCATTGCTAATTTTTTTTGATTTTCTTTTTTGTGGAATTTTATCTATATCTACTTAGCACGTAATTATTCTACTAGGGAATTTCTTCATGCTGATCTGACCTATTTTTCTCCAGGGGAATAATGACCATAATAAAATATGACTCTCTTATATTAAATAGTCTATTTACAACATAGAGATGTGTAAATTGTTTTTATTTTTATAAAACTAGCTTGTAATTTATTATTTTTTAAAGTATAACTAATCTTATGCTTATGAAATATGGTTCTTTAAGTACTTTTATTTTTAAAATCTTTCAACTCTTTTAGTAACAGAAATTAAAACAGCTTTCAGCGTTTTTCAAAAAAAGGAAAATCAGATTGAATTCCATAAGTATATTTATGCTAGTAATGTACATGCTTGTTTATTTATAATAAACGCCTTCCCATCACTGTATCTGATTTCTTCCCATTTCACCTTCCCTGCTTCCTGTCCCTTCCTAACTTTCTTAAATAGCTATTTTCTCACTTACTACTTGAATTAATGAAATATTTCTCACCCCGTGAAAGTAAAGCAAAATCTTAGTTGGACATTTTAGACACAGACCTAGAGTTGTCTTTTTAAAAAAGGCGAGTGCTGAAAAAGAGAGGTTGTTATTTAACTCAGAGGAAGAAAGTCTAGTCTCCAGGACATGAAGTACTTGAAAGCATTGAAGATTTCAATTTAAAGAGAGCATTTAGCGAATTACCAGCCTGATTTTATGGACTTCTCAGAAAAAGAAATGGCATACATAAAAGGTAAGAATAGTTTCTTGTGCTCTAGGCTTTTACAAGAAGAACGCTTTAAATTTTCTATTGGCACATCTGATTAAAAAAAGAAAGTAAGAAACCAGCCATAAAAACACACCTTACCATTTCTTCTTGGCTCAGAGCCTTCAAGGTATTAAAGTCTATTTCCGTTAGAGTGCTCGCTTCATTAAGAAACTTTTCTATAACATCATTTTTTTTTATCTCCTATAACCTTTTTTGTTCAAGTAGTGCCAGTGTGGGGACAAGGGGCTAAATTAAAGAATAGAGGGGAAAACATTTGCATGGTTTTAAAAGCAGCAAGTATTAATCTGAAAAAAAAAAAGTAGCTCTAGTTAATAACCAAAAAGCTCTTCCCAAGCAGTATTCAAATGTAAATGAGAGGGTCTAAGGAGGAGAGTCATTCATTTCTTACTCAGCTATTTCAGTTCTTCCATAGAAAGAACACTGTACAGACTTCTATCTCTATTTCTGTTGTTTAGTTAGACTTTCAAAGAAACCACTTGATGTAATTAGATAGTCAAAGTGAGGGTTCAGACTTGAGAAGCTGTCTGAGGGATTTTACTCTGAGACTGTTCTGATAAATACAAGTTGATCATATTTACTAATCCTCCTAAAGTTGTTCAATATGCTTAGGTGTCATTCTTAAATATCCACTGAATTTGATTTTGATTCTCTAGATAAACTTTGTCTTGGTCATTCCAGCAGCTATAAGGAATTACCATACATACGATGACCAAAATTCAGATCTCTCAAGAATGAAGAATGAGACCACTCCATTAGGTGAGACATTGTGCTTCATACATAACAGGACAATCTAGAATGTGTGTTAGAGCAAGTTGATAAAGAATATCCATATAACCTCAGGTGCTTTTATTTTGTCCTAATAATGCTCTTCTTATAACATTTCCCAGGAAATTGTAACAGAAATTAAGAGTACAAACTTTGGAAACGAGGTAACACAAGACCAGAAACCTAGCCCACAAAGCCAAAAGCTGGAGTTGGGGGGTAAAAGTGATACAGACAACAAGACAGCTATAAATATGAAAAATCCTTAGGCACCAATTACTATTGGCTAGAAAAGGTATACAGAAACTGGCCTAGAGGTGTGGCTATTATAAAGCAGTGTCCTTATTTAACAGGATAAGGAGGTTCCAGGTTCCCTGTCCCACTAGGGAAGGATGGAGATGAACAAGGAGTAGGAGAAGCTAGAGTGGAGGCTATAATAAGGAAGGGGAGAAAAAAGGGGACAAACCTCTAGAGGCAACTGGAACAAAGACACAAGTAAAGAAGCTGTGCTTCTTTCTTGGATTGGTACCCGGTACTTGGGGGACACAAAGGAGACACTTGAAACAGTTGTAAGAGACCCATGGAAATGTTGATAAGATATACTGGGCCCCAACCTGCCCTTTCCTATGGATCCCCACCAGAAAGTACCCTAGAGTTGTGCAGGTTTTCAAGCCTCAGTGGCCCTACTTTGGGCCAACCCATTTGGTTGGGCATTTACCCACAAGCAGATGGATAATTTTAAGTGTTCGATTTGGAAATTGTATTCTTTGCCTTTCCCTTCTCTCAATTGCACTAATTGTATGTGCACTTCTTATATTGAAGGTCTTATTCACTCGAGTATGTTTTGTCTTGATGCAGCAGATGTCAGAACCAATTTAGAGCAAGTAGATTTGTGGGTCCCAGAGTCCTTTACCCTGCCCTGTAACACTTAGAATCTCCTCCATTCCTTTCAGATTTCAGTTAGTCAGATTAACAAAAGTTAATAATTTCACAAAGAAATTCGACCCTCCCTAAGAGAAGACTATATTAATGTAATAATCACTGGGAAGGAGTAGCAGCCTTTTTGCTCACTTGTGTCTATGCAGGTGCTCTCTGTTGCCAACTTGTTCCTTTTTCAGGGCAGCACCTCTCCTGCCCACTCATTACTATGCAGGTGTTTCTCTTAACTGTCTCCCTTTGCAAGTCAACAGAGGCAGCTCTCTTCCCAAAGCTGCCACCTGTGACTATGTGGTCCTCTCTTAACAAACCTGTCCCTTTTGGGAGCAGTTTTACCTTCCCACTTGTATCTATGCAAGTGTTCTTTACTCCTCTCTTCCTTTTTATAATAAACTTGCCATTTAGATATAACTAGTGCCTCAGTATTGTGGAGAAATTCACTGCATGCCTCTGAATGATAAACTCTGGTGAAACTTTTCCCAGAGGTAACCCAAAGACTTCACTCTCTGAACCCAGCACCTCTCCAAATGGATATCAGTATAACCAACCAAAATCCTGAAGAAGACAGGTTAGTATATAATAAACTTACTGTGAGGAGAAAATAAAAGTGCATCTTTGTGAATTAAGTGAGACAAGTTTTGATGCACAGAAATTGATGGGGCTTAGATAAATGGGTGTTAGCTGCTAACAACTCTGAGATGCTCTCTATTCTAGAGAGCTAACTTCTACTGAATATGAACCACGTCAATGCTAATATTCCCCACCTATCTTTAAATAAGTCACTTGTCAATGATTGATCAACTCAGGAATATAAAAGTTCTGATTGGGGATCAAACCAATTCTTTGGTGCTATTCATATGATGAGCTGAAAATTGCCTTCATATAGCTTACAGAAAATTCTCACCAAATTTCTTTCTCTTATCTGGCTTCTTCTCTCCCTCAATTCAAAATTACTTCCTTGAGAATCCCTGTCTCAGGCTCTGTTTTTAGATAATATAATGTAAGAAATGAGTTTATGGATTATAGTTCTATCTGCACTCTAAATTTTTTTTGAGTTATTTTGGCTCTGCTAATCTGTCTGAAGTAAGACTGTGTGATCAAATGTATGAGATCATGAAATGTTGAACTCAAAGCAGATACTAGGGAAGCACCCAACTAAACAGCATCCTTCATGTTACAGTTCCTTCATTGCCAAAACTTTGATGTGATGTTAAATGAGGAGATTCATAAATTAATGGGAGGTTTTGTGTCGGTTGTAATATAATTTCATGAAAATGAGATAAAAGTAATTTATGTTGAGAAATCATTTTATAATTTCTGTAAATTCTAAGTAAAATGCTAAAAGAATAGCTATGAAATTTCATCTGTGTGTCACTTCCTCCCAAGTGAACACAAAGCTATTGACTGCAATGTCGAGTTGAGGGTTCAGCTGTTGTCCCATAACAGTGAATGGTGTATACTATTCTGCATGTCTGTAGGAAACATATCTCACCAGGTGTATTATTTACATGTTATTCAAAATAATTATTTGGTTTTATTTTTCAAATAATCTGTTGAAATATTACTATGTTGGTGTGAAAACACTCCATTGAAATCCAGTTGGGCAACACAGTCTGAAAGCAATTCTACATACCATGATGGTAAACAGCTGACTGGAAACAGATATCTATACTCTCCATCAATTTTTTCTTTTCTCAAAAAGTAAAATTGAATCAAATTTTGTTTTAGTGAGCTTCTTTCACTGAAGCAAATTTTTAATTTGATACTGTCCCATTTGTTTATATTTATTTTTGTTTCTCTTCTTGTTAAACCTTGTTGTCAAGTGACCAAAGATATCCCTGAAGTCAATGTTGTAGTTTTGGCTATAATTTCTTTAGTGTATTTTATGGTTTCAAGTTTTAAATACAAGTCTTTAAGCCAGTTTGAAATTTTTTTTGTTAGGGTATGATAAATGTCATTTTATTCTCTTGCATGTGGCTCTCCAATATTCCTAATACCATTTACTGAATTGACTTTCCTTTCTCCATTGTATATCTTGGCCTATTTGTTGTAAATTGCTGTCCATATAAGTGTGGGTTTATTCCTGGGCTCTTAATTCATTCCATTGGTCTGTGCATTTAATTTTAATAGAATCGAAACAAAGCATGCATTTCCAATTTGCTCATTGTGGGCTGTCTTTTAGTTCAATTTTAAGTTAAACCAACTTAACTTATTAGAGAAAGTTTTAATGTCAAAATCTGCAACACTACTTGCAGAATCTTAGCTTAATGGGTCCAAGTCAGTGAGTCATAAAGTCTCAATTTTGTGTTTCCTCTAACATTATCCCACACCTTTAATATACAGTCCTACACAACGTCTCCTGGATTTCTGGTTGTATAAACTAGAAAACACAAGTGACTCTTTGGGAGTATATGCACCTTCTCATAATTTGTGTCTTGCTTTTTAGGGCTCTGCTGATCCCTGAGCTATTTATAAATCAAAAATAAAAAAGGGGTGGTGGGGTGGCTCCTGAAAAGCATCATTACTGTCTTAGAAGGTAGATACCTCAAGGGAGGCCAGTACAATTTCCACCGGTAATGGAGGGTTAATTCCCTCAAATGGAGATGAAAAGACTGCTACCACTGGCATAAAATCTTATTGGAATATAGAGTTCCTATGTCTCCATCACACTGATCACACTTGACATCAAGAAATATTGTGAAATTGTTGGGGAACTGGAACAATCGTCCCTGCCCCACTGCTGTAACACAGCTTAGGGTATGCCATGTTGCCCTGGTGGACAGAAACTTGAAGGAGAAGGAATCATGCAAGAAAATAGACTGGAAGTATGGGAGGCATAGTGGCCTCTGGCTGCAAGAAAGAAGATGCATGGCACCAAAGGAGGAAGCAGCTGCATGGGCTGCCATGAGGCCTGCTTCTGAGAGCAGCAGCAGGCTGCAGCTGGGCAAAGAGAGACCATGAGCTTCTGGATGGGCAATGACCCAGGAAAGCTGGAAGCCCAGAAACATATGTTACAGAAGCTTGGGATCTATGTAAGTTGACTTCATATCTGTTGAGGAAATTTGAAAAACTTGCAAATCTGGCTTTTGTGTCAAATCCTGCTTCACATTGAGTGGTTTGGCATCCTCACTGTTTGTAGCCAGGACAGACACCAAAAGAGAAGTGGAAGCACCATTTTTCTCAGACCCAAGTGGCTGGAGCATCCCAAATTCAAGTCTGATCTGAGAGACTTTGATTGGTCTGTGTGTTGAGAAAATTGATGTGTTCCTCCCACGCCCCAACAGGGTGTCTGTTTATCCTTTTGGTAAATAAGTTCTTTTTGGTTTTGATCATTTTAAGAACCTGGTCTGTCTTGGGTGGGGAAAAGCCTGGGACAAGAAAGCAGAATTTCAAAAGTACAGTTTTTTTTAATTTGGTTTGAAGGCTTAAGGCTTCTTCCCCCTTTTGAACCTGATTTCAAGATCTTAAAAGTTTTTCTTATTAAAGTCTTATGAACTTACACAGTTCAAGGTAGTATTCTGGAAGATAGAGAAGAAAGAAAAATTTGCCTCTTGGCCTAAGTCACAGGTGTGCCCTGATGGTTAGTGGTAACTTCTCAGGTAAAGACACTACTGGGTTATTATTTCTCATATTGTACCTGAAATTATGTATTGCCAGATAACACAGGATAGAAAAGTTAGAAATGTTGTTATATTTTGTTACTGAAAATAAATTAATTGAAAAATAGTCTGCTGCCCCAAAAAATGCAGCAAAGATGAAAAATAAATTTTCAAGTGACCTGTCATAATCATTATCTATATGAGTCAACTTGGAGAAAAGTAATTAAAAATTAAAGTAGAGAAAACCACTGTTTACAAATTAAATGGGAATAATCATAAAATTCCTTGCAAGTACACATGTAGTATATTCTTTATTAAAATTATTTTGACAATTTCCATCACAGAATATCAAAATGTTCTTTTTCCAAATTAAAGCTAATTAAAAACTATTTAAAGAACTACAGGAAACAAAACTTAACAGAATTAGAGCTACTTAACAGAAAAACTCAAGCAGTTGAAAAAGAGAAGTTGTCAAGCACATTCTAATTACAATAATGAAAACCATTACAAAACATCATTCTAGGCTTATTTTTAACCTAATAATATGTTTTTGTTGGAAATATATTGTTTTATTAATTAAAAATGCTTGCCTTTATTAAGCTTCAAATATATTCACAGATGAAATATTGCTTATTGAAATGTTTACTCATTTATTAACAATGTTATTATGTGAACTCATATATAAGAAAATAAAAGCTTCTTTTAACCCTAGGTTTCAGCATTCAGCTTTAGAGCAGCATTTATTTTTACTAATAAAATGATTGACCCATAAATTCCCAGAGTCATTCCAAACTGACTTCATATTAAATATGTGGACCAAAATTTGCTTGTACTAAGGCTTCTAAGAGAATTGTTGACTTGGGACATGTTTGTGATTTGGAGTTGGAAACACCAATGTTTTCTGTCAAGGGGAGTTACATGAATGGTGAGAAATGTGACTAAATTATACAAGTGAAATGTTTCTAAATTAGGTAACACTACTTAATCTTGTCTTCCAGAAAATGATCAAAGATAAAAAGGGCTATCCAGATATACAAATCTATATTCCAAAATGGTGAATACTTCCATTTATCAGATCTTTAGGCACAAGATCAGGTAACCCCAACAAATACAAAATGAGTAAGTCTTTTCTCTTAAGCAAATTAGAGACCCCTTGTTTGTTAGTAATTCCTACCAGATCTCTTAAAATTCATGTAATGATTTATCTAATTGTATTTTTATAGTTTCAATCATATTAGTGTTGCCTAAAAAGTACACTAATTTGATCAATAAAAATGTATTGAAAATGGGGATCAATGTCCAAGTTCACACTCAAGGGGCAATCTATCCAACATATGATCTAATCAGAAAAGTGAATGGGGAGGTTTAAAAGGGTCAACAGGAAGGAAGTCTGAGTTTGGGCAATTTGTTATGAAACTTTTGGATTAGATCCTAAGTTCACTTTTTTTTTTCACCATTGGTTGACAAAGGTCTTCAGACAGAAAGCTGGTGAGTCTTTTACAATAATCAGCAGCTGTTCTCCTATTTCTTTCCCAGTAAAGAGAATGCAGGAAATTGCTCAACCAATCTTCACTCAGTAATTCATTCAGAATTCACAGCATGGCCAATGGAACAAGTTGAAGTCAAACTAAAGTAGATTCCACACTCAAAAGATATTATAGATTCACTTTTTCTTGATCATTCTTAGTCTAGGGAACAAATTTTAATAGATTTTTTTATAAACAAAACTTTATCTGCCATCTTTCTTCATATTCAATATTATCAAATTCTTAGAAACCTTACTCTAGTAGGACTATATATATATATATATATATATATATATATATATATATATATATATATATATATATATATATATATGTACATGTGTGTGTGGTGTGTGGGGTTATTTATTTATTTATTTTTGAGACTAAGTCTCACTAATTTTGCCCATGGAACTGCAGACTCATGTTGCCCAGGGTAACATGGACTCAAGCAATCCCCAACCTCACCTTCCCAGGTAGCTGGGATTACAGGCATGCACCACCACACAAAAAATATATTTTTTGGAACTAGGTCTCACTACAAGTCCCCAATGGAACTCAAACCATGATCCCTGGACCCAGTCACGGCTTCTTAGGCTGCCACTGACAGGCATGCAACACCATGCCTGGCCTATTTTCAAAATGCCTTGTCAAAACAACCTATGTGTTCAGCAATTTACTTCATAGGAACACTTGTAGTAGCTCATTCAATCTTCATAAATATTTATAGTAGGATGGGATCTCAATCTTGCTTATAAGAAAACTAAAGTAGCCAAAGACAGATACAGATTTGATAGTCTACACATCCCCCCCACACACACACAGGTAAGTACATATTTTTCAGAATGTAAAGCTTTCAAAATAATAAAAATAAATCTACCATATGATCCAACAATTATACCCCTCATAGTCTAACCCAAACAATGTAGAAAAAATAACCTGAAGGGATATATGCATTTCTATGTTTGTTGTAGCACTATTTGCAATAGGCTAGTAATGGAAATAACCTGAATGCCCCCAAACAGATCAGTGAATTAAGAAGACATGGTATGTATGTACATATGTGCGTGTATATGTGTGTATGGAATATTACTTAGCTATTTAAAAAGGATTGAATAGTGCTACTTAAAAGGTATAGCTAGAACTGAAGGGGACTGTGTTAAGCAAAATAATCCAGAGGAGAAAGGCAAATATCAAATGATAATTCTTGTGAAATATAAAGAAACGAAGCAGAAAATAAAAACAAAAAAACTAAAACAAAAAAACACAAAACCTAGAAATCTGAATGTGGAAATGAAATACTAGAGGTATAAGGTAGGAATGGGTAGGCAAAGAAGGATCCAAATGGACAGTGGTGGAATACTTATGGGTAGGTGTGGTGGTATACATCTGAAGAGGTATCAACCTATACCCCTAAATCATATACTGTATTATAAACAATATTACATATATAATTTTTTTAATGTTTCAATCAGGGATTTGACCAATATTTTAACATCCCATTGAGAAAATCTGTTTTTGAATCATCTGAGATATGATTGCTAGAGGAATGACTTCATTCCACCCTTACATAGTTTCTCAAGAATAGGAACTGAAAGAAAGAGGTTCTTCATAAGGATTTATTAAAAGGATAATCTCAGGAGGAACTTATAAAATAAGTTAGGAAAGCAAGAGAGAGTAGAAAAAAACTAAGCAAAAATTAAGGGATTAGTTGAAATCTACCTCAGCTATATCCCACAGGGAACTCTGAAGCCCGCATAGTATAGTTGAGCTACCCTATCTTGAAGCAAGATCAGGGCTGTATACTTATATTTTGCTAATTCTTAGATGCCCCTGCACAAAAAACAAACAAAAAAACACCTCACCAAAGTCAGAGGATGGAGAAATTAATTAACTTGAAAGATAACTAGAAAGGCTATAAAGCTGGAAGGGCTTATGCTATCCACAATAAGTCAGAAAGAGAAAGATAAATACTGGATGAATGCAGACTACAAAACTGAGATGTTCAGAGGTAGAGGGGCAAGCACAAATGGGGGGAGGAGCATAATGGACCAGCATGGTGGACTATGGATGCTTTGATAGTAGAAGAATTATGGTGACAGCACCAGAAGGGAGGATCCTGTACATTCAAACCACAAACAACAATGTAAACCAATGTTTCCTCATTACCTCAACTAAAAAAAAAGTGTTGACCTGAACAAAAAACTATCATCAGATTTCCAAAAAAGCTAACAAAACAGACTGTTAAACTGTGAAAAACGACAATTTCTTAACTAAATTATGGAACAAATGGCATGTAAATCTATCTGAACCATTCCATACACAGTCTACAGGAATAAAAAAGGGATACACAGCAAGTCACTGTGATGTACTTTTCACATAAGAGTTTAGCACTTTTCAGTCTAAGCAAACACAACTACCCCATTGTAATTGAGGACCATATAGTGAGATTTGTGAACTGTCTATAAAAGTGTGAAGATGAGAGACACAACAGAAGGTCTGGTTAATGTCCTTGCTGCTCCTGATGCTGCTTGCTATGATTCTCAAGAAAAGCTCTGACCTACTGGAATCAATTATATGTTAGACTAGCCCATGGCAATTCTTTGTTCAATTTTTTTCCTTGTGTGCCTGCATACTTACTTCCATTCTAACAAAGTAGAGCATTTATGGTAAATGTCTTTCAGGGTCCACTCAAGAAAACATTAACTTTTATGAATTTCAGTTAATTCAATAGAATTTTAGTTTAACTGCCATTGGGTGGAACTAAGAGACTGCAAAAGCACAGCAAGAAAACTTGTAGATTATTAGCAGAAGAGGCTATTACCTACCTCTGGATGAAGGACAAAGTAAAGTGGTGACTTATCAGATCCCAAAAGCTATGGTTCCCTGAGAGAACTGGCACCTCAGAAATAGAGCTAGTATTGTACAAAATCCAAAAATAAAAAATATTAAAATTAGAAAAAAAGAAATAGAGCTTGTCTGGATGAAGCTGGAGCTCTCTGAGGCAATGTAAAAGATAAACACCTAGGTGCATCCCAAAGAAGGAGTTTAAAGGAGATCAATGTACAAGAATGAGGTTACAGGCTTCAGAGGAATATTTGAAAACAAATTATATTTAAGAATTAGAATAAGAAGTAGTATCATCACAGAAATTGGAATTTTAATTAGCCCCCTCATTTTTTTTTCTGTACTGTTCTTTGTTCTGCCACGAATCCAATACCCACTGCTGCCTCAGGGGATATTCATTCACCTGACAGGATAATGCAATAGAAAATAGAGAATATAATCTTGTCAACTAGGTTTGAAATAGAGTATTTTTTATCCCAAATAGAAATGCAATATTGAAAATGTATTATTTGAGAAAAAAGGCTGATTTTGAGTCTGAAAACTTGCCTTTAAGTACAAAGACTCAAAACCCTGACTCTCCATAGAAAGTTCTTTTTTAAAATAATTCCCAGGGCCTGTTGTTAACTCTACCTCTCCAAAAACTCTCTGACCCCACTGCACATATATATTTTATCAAGAGAAATAAAATGTCTTGTGGATAGAGAGTCTTCTCTCCTTCAGATAATATTGACAACATAAATAAATATATATATAACTGACATAAATCAGGCAATATTTGGAGCGAACACTTTTAAACGATTATAGCAAATGAATAGAAACATTAGAATCATGTTTAATGTTACTGTAGGTGTCAGACAGTTTTAAATACTTTTTCATCTCTTATGCTGTTTGGGGGCTTTTCACTTAGAACTTCTACTTACTTTCACCAGGTATCTGTTAGTCATCTTTCCCAACCCTTAGGTGAGGCAGGTGACAGGAAAGACCTAGAAATGCCCTTTTTCCTGGGTGAATTAAATTCTAGCAAGACATTTTTTTTCTCTAGAGTAGGTTTTTGCTATGAGGAATACTGTGAAAGCATTTCATAATGGTTATTCCTCTTACCCTTGCCAAAAACTAAAGAGGAATTTGCATGACTCTTTCCATGAGTACCTTGTGTGTTGCTGAAGGTAAAACCTATATAGATAAGAAAGTTTCTAAGATTGAACTTACATGGGTTTCTTTCCTGTTTACACTCAGTCTCCACAATTCATCAAATGGTCCCTTATGCATTCCTGCTAATATACAGCTCCAGCATCTTATTTCATTTAAATTGATCTTAACTGTGTCTCTGATTCCCTTCCTCTCCAAATTTTGGGGAAATAGTTGACTCTGTGATACAATTCCCTGTTAGAGTCAAGAAAAGGCATTTATTTTCAAAATATTCAGCTTTTTCTTCCTATAAGTGTAGAAGTCACAACTACTAGGCTCTTTTCATGGGTACTGGCAATCAATCATCTAAGATTAACTTTAGTTCAGTAAAAAAGAATATTTGAGTAATCACCTAAGCTACCCAAAGAAACCCAGGGAAAATATTCCTTACAAGTATTGAAGTAAGGCATCTGTTCTTTGATGGTACATTTGGGTGGAGGGAGAGAAGATAAGGCTTTGTGTGGCAAAGGTAATTTAAGAAGATAGAACAAATGTTTAGGATCAATTACATCTCAAAAGAGTCAGTGGGTTGGCTACTATTTTTTATGTTAATATCAGGACATAAACTTTTGAAGAATTGAAATTTTTCAAATATGATATGATCAGAAGTCCTGGAAAAACATTTAATATTTAGCATTTGTTCCCAATTCAATGGGCATAAAATGTCATTCTTTCCCCTGACAAACCCTCTCTTCTTGCATTGCTCTACTTCTTAAGTAATGGAATCTGTAATCACATGTCACATATATAAGAAATGTAACATAATGCAAAGTTATGCTGTGTAATGTAATATAATGCAATGTAATGTTAAAACAAGCAGAGCCAAAACACAACATTTTCAAATTCAGTAGAATGTCATTTCTTACTTATCTAACACCTAAAGGCTAGTGGTACTAGTGCGCAACTGGTTCTCCTAGAGGCAGTCAGGCTACATACATATAATTACTGCACCTTTTACCCTCTGCATCCAGATGATAGAACATGAGAAAAGTTTGCCAGATCTCTGGAAGATTCCATCCCAGAGTCAATATTATTCAATTTTCAAGGCAGAAGCTGGTCTTCTAGTTAAAATTCTGTGTATCTTTTTAAATAGGACCTCTTATTTAAAAAAATAAAGTCATTATTGATATTACCATTCAAGTGATTGTGAAACAAATATCTTCAATGCTTTACTTATTGATTAAGAAATCTAGTGTAACCACAGGCTTAAGTACAAAGTACTTACATATGCATTAAGTATTAAATATATTAAAGTAAGTACAGGCTTACTCTAGTTTTCTTAATCAGTAAGTAAAGAGTTGAAGATATTTGTTTCACAATCACTACAGTAAGACAAGCCTTCTCTAACATATTATTTGTTTGTGAGAATGAAAAAATGTGGTCACAGTTTAGTTCTGCTTGCAAAAAGCAACTTATTGCTGCAGATCCAGGTGAGCTAGGTGGAGAAAAAAATTTTCCTTGAGTCAAAAATAGTACTATTTCAAGTTAAGTTTATTAAATTATGTTCATCGCTAAAAGTCCTTTCAGTCCTATGTAGAAAATTCTCACTTTTGAATTCTATGAATTATCATGAAATCTAAGTTATCATAGAACCAGTTTTACTTCTCCTAATTTTTTTCAGAAACAATTTCTGCAAATGTCAAAATATTTATATAACCAAATGAAATCTGAATCTGGTAAAAAAAAAATGACAAGGGAATTTGTTCAACATTATAATTTAAAATGTCCCAGAATAATAACAATCAAACACTTATATGTAATACTATGTCAGATCATATCACAGACTAAGAAGTTTTACATAATTGTAAACACCAATGTTAATATGCATGTGTGTGCCAAAGCTGAGCATGTCATCCAAGTGACAATGCTTCCCATTAAGTTTCAAATTACCAGCTAAGTATCATACAGACAGAACTGAATCATCTTTTTTCCCCAAGAGCACATAGAATTTTCTCAAGAATATGCTATGACACAAAGCATATCTCAATAATATATGAAAATATAAATGATATCAAGTATCTTTTTATCAAAATGGTAGAAAGCTACAAGTCAATCACAAAAACAAAACCCAAAAAAAAGGAGGAGGATGAGGAGGAAGAAGAAGAGAAGAAAGAAGAGGAAGAGGAGGAAGAGGTAGAAGAAAGAGGCGGAAGAGGAAGAGGAGGAGGAAGAAGATGAGGAGGAGGAGGAAGATGATGACGACAATGACAACTACAGATGGGAGGGAATGCTTTTTCCAGGTCACTCCTAGACCTTGATCCAGGTCATTCCTAGACCAATGAAAAAAATGAAATGAGAAATAAAGCATTATATGAACACAAAAAAAAATAAGCTACTTGATCCTATGATTCCTATGGGAATCTCTAAAAGTATGTCAAGAGGGAAGTATAGTTGTAAGAGGTACATGAAACATGAAAAATCTCAGACAACACAAGTTTACATCTGAAGAAATAAGAAAATAAGACCCGTTAAATCCAAAACTTAGTAGAAGGAAAGAAATAAGAATTAAAGTGGAAATGAACAAAATCAAAACCAGCAGGATAAGGCGAAATAATAATGAATCTAAGAAAATGGTTCTTAGGGGAAATAAAATTGATAGCTCACTAAGATGAGGAAAATCCTGATTAAAAATAATCAGAAGAAAAGAGACAAAATAACAGCAGATATTGCTGATATACAAAAGGTCATAAGTGAACACTATGGATATCTTTATTAAAAACAAGCAGATCAACCAAAAGAAATAGACTCATTTTTTAGGAGCATACAACTTTTTACATCTCAAACACGAGGAATTACACAGCTTGATTAGATCAATCATAAACACAGAAACTGAAAGCGTAATAAAAATTCTCCCTAAGAACAAAAACCCAGGATCAAATGGCTTCACTAGTGAATTCTACCAAACTTTCCAACAGGACCTAAATCCAACTCTTAAAAAAACATGAAGAAATGGAAAGCTTCCAAACATATTTTATGATTCTAACATTAACCTTGACCTCCAAACCAAATAAAACACCACAAATAAAGTCATAGAATTATCACTGACGAACTTGGTGCAAAAATTCTCATCAAAATGCTGACAAATCAATCCCAGCAATATATTAAAGACATCATCCATCATAGCCAAACTGGATTCATTTTAGAGAGGGAAACTTGATTCAAAAAATATTTTTTTTGGTCATTGAATGACCATCAAAGAATGGTCATTTACCGCATTAACATCTTTTATTTTCTTTTTCAATAATACATAGCATAAGTGCCATTTTGGTAAAAATGTCATTTTTGTTAAAAATTAAAACATAAAAATTCAACATAGACACAAACTTCCAAAACTGGTAAAAGTTATATGGCAGAAGAAACGAGTTTCTAGTTTTACTTGCTTGTTTCTGCTTTCTACTTCTCTGAGACATCGTGGGGGCATTATTGATTAGTGAATCATCATTAGCATATAAATATAATTGTCACTGTGGACATTTTAATCTGTCCAAAAAGAGTGTGATAGGATACCAAAGAATATCTTAGATGGAATCTAGACTTTTTCAGGACAAAGGTATCATATAGGTTAAGAGAAGAAAATTTGGGGACTGATCATCAGTAATAAAATAGCTAACATTTTTGAGCTGTTGATGTGTTTCATTAAATTTTCTCTTTTCACTTTTATTAACTCATATCTTCTTCCTTTTGAAGTTGATGGTATTATTCATATTTTTCAAATAAGGAGGATAACCTTCCTAAGGTGTTCCAAACAAGTCTCCTAAGATGTTCCAAACAGACTTCCCCCAAGATATATCACCTCAGCATGTGGATTGTTTTAAACTGAGGTCAATTAAAGTTCTGCAGACTCACAAGAAATTTTTACCATTTCTTTAAGTATCTAGAAGAAAGAAATCTGAAAGGATTACACAGAACAAGGGCTTTGGTTAGAAAGAACCATTCTTTCAAAGAAATCCAATTATATAGCAGGGCAAACACCCAATATTAGAGCATCTATTCTTCAACATATTGAGTTATCCTCTCCTCATCATGTGATGCCTCATCATGTGATGCCTCAGATGCCATGTCATTCATTAGCTCAGGATGCATGCCTCCATTTTGCTTCAGTGTCTTGGGGCTCCACATATCTATGTAGATTTCTCATATATGGATAATTAAGTGTTTATTTTTCCTATTTATTTAATGCTAGCCTGATTATGAGATCAGCCCAAGAAGTAATCAGAGGGAAAAGGGAAATTTTCTTCTCTATAGAAAGGAAAAACATGGTTGTTATACAGATTACCAAAGTTCACAATGTTTGTCAGTATAGGATCTAAGATATGGGCAAGGCATTCTGTTTCCAGCATTTATGATCTTGAAAGCTAGGTCATTTGATCATTTGAATGCTGCTCAGAATCAAATAAGATGAGATAGAATAATTCCCTTGACTTTTGTGTCCATTTAGCAACTTTGTTTATGGAAAACAATTTTCTTGGTTTGAAGTACAGCTCTTTGAACAAAGTCCAGGACAGAACTTTTCAACAAACAATACTCAAGCATTTAAGACAGATCTCTGTTATGGGAAATGTGAGGAAATGCAAAATGAATATATAGTTCTTATATTTAAGAAGCTAAGACTTGAGTTGAACTATGCACCTATGGCATTAAAAATCTGGAGAAATAATTTCAGTTAACAAATCCTTTTACCTACCCCACAAATCCTGTTATAAACAAATGACTCTTTGTTTGCTCTCACTACACATTTTTCTTCAAGAAATAGATGATGCTTTATTATCTTTTTTTAGGCTCTAAATATATAAAGAGAGCTTGATTATGCTCATCAATGTTACCAAGTTTCTAGATTAAGTAAGTGTTCTTATTTAAAATGTAGGGATGCTGAAGACAACCTAATTGGATTAATTAGGCATGGTTGTGCCAAGTATGTGTATGTTTGTGTGGATGTGTTGCTTTTATGTGGATGTGTGTGCAGAAAAGCAATAGTTCTCCAGGTTAGATAGTGTAGAATGAGAAAAAACTTCTGCCATTTTAAACTGACTCTCCATTTGTATTAAAATCCTTATTCCTGGCCATTCTCCTTATTACAGTTTTCTGAGATTGTTTTATTCTTCCTTTTCCTTTGTTTTTACATCCCATTATCTCCTTTCATTCAAGAAACCATGAAGTATTTAAGTTAGGTTTAAGTTACCACAGCATAAAAGTCAAGAGCTTATTTGCTGCAGACAAATAAAAGGCTGGTGTAAAAGTAAACATCATTTTCTATTCTGTTCTAACCTTTGGGAAAATTCATCTTGCTTTCTCTTTGTAGTTCATGAATATTGATTCTAGGACTGTTTATATAAATATCTACTATATCTCCTCAGAAATAAATGAAGGCATGAAGATGTGCGATTATACCAGTTGATCAACATAGTATCATGTATTCAATGAACAAAACATATTCTTCATTGAAATTTTGGACCTTTTCACTGAATAGGGTATCCTAATTTGTACCAATTTTCTGTCCTTTGAGCTTTCCCAGTGAGTAGGAGATGACAGTGTGTGTGTGTGTGTTGGAGGTGGTGGGGGTGGGAGGATGTAGGTGGGAGGTCTCCAGCTGAGCCAAATGGAAGCAGGGCTAATGCAAATCATGTTAGATTAAAGAAAACCTCTTATTAAGAAATATCAACTGTAGTATGGACAATGACAAAGATGGAGACAGTGAAAAGATATCACATATTTTGTCCCACATCAGTGTTCCATCCATTATAGTCATTTCTTTCCTTTTTTTTAATTCAAGTTCTTCCAAAATCCTCGGCACAGGATGGACACTGAAAACAGCTCCAATTATCTGAGCAACAAGTAAAGTCATATTGCCTTATTGGGAAACAAGATGGTTTTCTGGTGTAAATAATGTAAAGCTTGGGACATGCCACTTAGTTTTCTGAGGGGAGACTGACTTGCCTCTTGAGTCATAGTCCCTCTATTATCATAGCTAATTTTTATATGCAATGTTCATTCTCATTTTAATGAACTGTAAAATAAGGGGCATGATACAGATAGCACCTACATCAAATAGGATTTGAGTGTATTAATTTGTACATATATTCCTCATTAATTAAATAACCTGAAGTCACTCTTGTAGTAACAAAACCCTTTGGTCTAATACTACTAAAATAAGAATAGGTTACAAAGTCTTAATTTTACCCTTTTGAGATATTTTCAGCAAAGTTATCTTAAATAAGAATTATTTGAAATACATACATTTTCTCAGTCCCAAGTGTATAAATTAACTACACCTTTCAGACTAAATATGCTTGTTCTTGACAGAGAAGAACTGTTAAGTTCTGGTGACCTATATTTGACAATTGCAAAACCAGGTCTCCCATGCCTGGTTCAGAGTGTCAATGTTTGTTTGTTTATAGTAGTTCTTGTTTTCTACTATGACATAATGTTTAATTCAGGACTCTGAGTTGTTGGAACTTTACTTTGAGCATCTTGCAGCTACTTGTATAGAGGCCAGGGGCTGAGGGAACAAAGAGCCAAACAGTTGGCATTGGTATGTGTGCTGTAAATGGCCCTCTCTCCTACTCTGGACCTGTTCTCTGTACTGTCTGGGTCTGACTCTATTGTCATGTTGTCACATTAATCTCATATTCTCTTATCACTTCCATTAAATTGCTCTTTTCCCAAGAATCATCCTATAACCCCTGCATGTAAACAGTAGTAGTAACATAATAGATATTTGATGATTATTTATTATATGAATGCTAAATAAAAGTCATACCTAAATTTATAGAACCACTAAACCAGTTGCAAAAAATCTTAATTAAAAAAAAATCTTAATTGAGTACACATCTGGCTAAATGGAAAGTGTAGCTAAATGCAAAAAAAATGCATTTCTAGAGAAGCAGACCCAGGACCAGAACTGAGATCACATGTAACTGATTGCTTCTTTATTTGCCTGCCTTAGTCCCACCAAGACCTCTCACACTTGAGTTAGCATACTCTTTAGCAATAACATGCTCCTGAGTTGGGCTGTGTGTGGAATGGACCAAACATTGGCATACAACTGTGAAACTAACTTGGTCACAACTATCTGAACTGCCAGAGATTTGAAGCATCCGCCCGGGGTTCCCAGAGAGATTACAGGTTGGGTGGCGATGATTTCAGTGTGAGGGTCTGAATGTACTGGTGCCTGTGTTAGGAGGAGTTGCATTTCAGCACCACACATAAAATTTAAATCGGTTCCATGCTGCTGAACACCTGCTTTTTGCAAGCTGCTATAGCAGATGTGCAGGGCAGAGATGACATTTAAAAATGAAGCAGGAGTTTACCTGGGTTCAAATATTAACCAAGCTGGAAAGCTGTTATGACTTCATAAAAAGGTCACCAGACTCTGCAAGGGGGTGTAAGGTACAAAGATCTGTTTGAGTTAAGAAATGTCATCTAGCAGCGGGGCAACATAGGCTGTCACTTTGCTGTCTGAGTCCCAGTATCCTGGTCTGCAAAACAAGACAGTTAAATAGGGGGTTTTTGGTCTCATTCAGCCAGAGTGGGGAAATAGATGAACCTAGAGTTGGTGAACTCAGCAATGTATTGATGATGTGAAAACACAGGGCTCTCTTTGTTTTCAGTTCTGACATTTTTTGGGGTATAAAAAGTGTAGTCACCACAGCAGCCAAAATATGATGGATCCAGTTCCTCCAAAATTTCAATCCTCCCATAATAGTATCTCAAGGCAAAAACTGGGGAGAATGTGGGAAGTATCTCCTTGCTGGTTTTCACTATTAGGAAGAAATATATGATCCAAGTCGGGTGTGGAGGCGCACACCTATAATCCAAGCGCTGGTAGGCAAGAAGACAGGGATTGCTTGAGTTCACTGGTTTGAGACTACCCCAGGCAACATAGTGAGACCTGGTTCTGAAAAAAAGTAGCCGGGCACAGTGGTAGGTGTTTGTAATCCCAGCTACCTGGGAGGTTGAGGCTGGAAATCGCTTGAGTTCTCGGGGATAGGGACTACCCCAGGCAACATAGCCAGATCGAGTCTCCAAAAAAAGGAAGGAAAGAAGGAAGGAAAGAGGGAAGGAAGGAAGGAAGGAAGGAAGGAAGGAAGGAAGGAAGGAAGGAAGGAAGGAAGGAAGGAAGGAAGGAAGGAAGGAAGGAAGGAAGGTCTCCTCTGTGTGTCTCATTGGCTGGAGCTGGGTTCCATCACTGACAGCCCTTTCTCTAACCACCAGGAAGGTGAGTGAACCCAACAGGGCTGAGTGTGATGGATAGAATCCATTCTCTGAAGTTCAGGCTACCACTATCACACACCTGCTTGGAGTCCAGATTCTGATAGTGATGAGGAAGAAAGGACTAGTGTTCACTAGAGAAACCTAACCAAAATTTTTCTTGTAAGTAATGGGAATGAAGTGCACCTAGTAAACTATATATCATTGTACAGATTATTATTTCTGTCACAATTATTTTTGCTAACAAGTTTTGTTAACAACAAGATTTCTCCTCTAGAACTTTTTGTTTTATTTATATATGTACATATAGCTGATAAGGGATTAATACACAATATACATGTGAAAAATACATACCTTAAGAGAATAATAATCCATTTAATTAATGGCAGCAGATATGAAAAGATAACTCACAAAAGGCTATCCATAAGATCAAAAATATATGAAAAATGTACATCATCATTTCTAATAAGATACAAATTAAAACTACAACGCTTACACCCATGAAAGTGACCACCAAAAAAAAAGGTATCTCTTCCTCTCTCTCATATACACACACACACACAGCATATATACATAATATCCCAAGATTAATTCCTAAAATGGTATACATTTATTCACTTAGTTACTTAATTTAGATCTAACTAGAATCAAATTTGGAGCAGTTGTCTTGTTGGCTTTACTCACTGCCATAAGCTTTAATGAACAAAAAATAAATATTTGTTGAATGCACAAGTCAAAAATTTAACACCATTTCTAAAATAAGTCTCTCTAAAGATAATTGTTCCTATATGGTAAATGATTTTGCTATACTTATCTTGCTTTTTAAAAAACCAATATCACCACATCCCAAATCACTTAGAAATGATCTATTGTGAGCTTGAAGTTTAGTGCTGATTCATATCAAATTTGAGTTTTTGTATACTCTTAGATGTGGAAGACTTGGTGTTGAGCTTAGAAGCAGAATTTTTGTTACAGTGACAAGGAAATATCACTACTGGCACAGAAAGAAGTAGGACATCATTCAGCAAAATGAAAAGACATTTCAGAATGAGCTATCTATTTGATTTGTATATTATGAAAATAGAACCTTCAGCGACAACTCTGGTCACTGAGTGGAACAAGGCTTGTGAGATATTTTTAGCACTCTGCAAAGAGTTTCCGAGCTAGAAGTAAAGAGATAATATTAGTGTATGTCTGTAGACTGCATTTTTTTATTTCCTAGAATATGATGTTATATTGACATTTCTGTTTGAGCATCAATTTACTGCACACTGTATAAGATTTCGTTATTCTTTTTTTTCCCATCCCCACTCCTCCCTTTCTAATTCTCAATATACTTACTCTCTTTATAAAAATGAGCTGACTTTTGTAGTAATAGTCAACTGGCCTACCTCTCTCAGAAACACAACACACATAGACAGGTTCACTCAGTGGGTTCACACAGAAGAAAATATGTGAGTTCACTAAAGAGAAAAGCAGTGATAGAGGCTACATTGTCACCTCTGCTTACTGATGAGTCTCAGGGAATTGGTGCCCTCTCAATTCCATTAAACATACTTTCAAAGGACAGGAAGAGAAAGGTGAAATCACAGGGCCACAACATCAGGCAACTCCAGTGAGATTTTTACATTCTATAGCTTTGAAATCTCTGAAAAACAGGCAGGAGTTTCTTTGGTTCTCTTCAAAGAATGCAAATGTTTGTGGAAGTTTCTACTGTACAAGCTGGCACAACTTGGACAAAGAGAATAGAGTCTCTGCTGTTAATCACACCTCCTCATGGTTTCTGCATCCTATCTGGGCTTCAGTGGATACCTTCCCACAGTTGACTTTCTGTTTCTTTACCTGTGTTAGTCACCAAAACAGCACTTATACACAGCCCTCATATCTGCCCTGTCACAGCTAATTGAAGCCAACTGTTTAGGAAGAACTATTATCTATCCTTTCTTACATATTCCTCTAATTTGAAACAATCTAAAGAAAGGAAGCTGGAAATTATAATTTAGAACCCAGGTCTTTGCTGTATGATTGAGAATGTACTATTAGGCATGCCTATCTCTTGGCACCTGTTTTTATACAAAACTTGACCCACTTTGGGGTCTCAGCTCATTCCCAGCCTTACTCTACCTACTCAGCCCATGTATGAATACTCAAACTTGTTATAATGAGAAATTTTAAAATATTTAAATACCATCTCTTTTGCTTGGTATCAGTTAGTTCTCCTAAATTCTGTTCAATTTAATAACAGTAATTTAAATACAGCTAAATTACAGAATATAATTGTGATTCGAAGAAACTCTAAAATAATTTTGCAAACCAAATTATATTCTTGCTTTGTGGATAAATTTAGTAACTGAGAAGTATCTTGCAAAAAATCAAGAGATTTCTGAGACAAAAGTATATTCCACACTCAAATGTAAGAATTAAGACTGACTAGCATGGAAATCAATGCACAAGCATGGACCTAATATTCATATGTCTTCATTTCTGTAACTATTATAAAGACTCATTATTCCATAGGGGCAAAGTTTTTCAACAAAGAACTGGAACTTTCATCTCATGACTGAAAGTTAGTAGGCAGATAGGGGCTGTTTGTTGACTATGACAAAGTAGTGTGACAGTATTGTAAGATTTTTTTAAGTTTTCTTTTTTTTAACTATGAGAAATTTTTCCTAGAGGGGAGAGTTGAGACATCCTTCCAAATAAGAAGATACATGAACATGAAGACAGCATCAATAGTCTCATCTGGCAATCCTGAGGAGACAAACTTAATACATTATTCACTAGAATGTTATGGAATCATAGAGTGAACAAATGTATAAATTCATAGTACAAGATAGTCAGCTTGTTAAATGAAAGCAGGTTGAAAATTTTGTTGTCATTTTTGCATTAAAAACTCATAGTGACAGGATGCAAACCAGGGGGAGACTCTAAAGGAATTGACTTGTCATTATTTTAAATTTAATAATATAACTTAAGCAACATTTGCATGTCACCATGTGGAAAATTTCAGCATCAAATGCTAACTCACAGAAGTCACCCAGTCAAGATAAATAATGAAGCAAAGGGAGACAGTAGAGGGAAAGAATATGCAGCAGTGGCCCTACATCCTTTGTCAACACTTCCAGACTACACTGGACACACAGGGCAGAGGAAACACTCATTTAAGGTGCTTGAAATAAGGAGGCAGTGAGGTCCAGTAGAAAGACTATGAGTCAAGTAAAAAGAAATACCTGTGTGTCTTTCCACAGTTACTCAAACTCACTAAGCTTCCATTTCCTCATCTGCAAATTAGGGAGGCAAAAAAAAAACCTACTTTAAAGTGGGCACTCAAAAAGATTTCCCTATCTCTCTACCTTTCCACTGTTGGATACATTAGAAAATGCATAGATTTTTGAAGGAAATTTGCTGTTTTTATAGTTGGAAATCACTGGAAACCAGGCAGAGATAGTAAGATGTAAATTTAAGCATTAATATTCTTCTAAATATTGAACAGTATATGTAATAAAAATGTTACTATATCCCATAATTCTTGTTACTCCTATTCCTGGACTTTGATGACTGACAACCCAGCGACCAGCTGCAATGAATTTTGCTGAACTGCATGGTGGTTATGAGGGAAAAAAATGTGAGGACTAGAATAAGATCATAAAGTATGTATCTACTTGACATTAGAAGTTAAATTTCAAGGACTTGACCTTCAGCAACATGCATGTCTACTTTGATTCTACAGTCTCCAGATGCAGTTTACAAATATGACTGCCTTGAAAAAATGCTGGCCGTCTTGTGTGCTCCACAGCATTTCCGCTTTTGCAATCCAGCATTTCTGCCATCCTGCTGATCTCATTGCCACCCTCCCCCCCCCGCCAGTTTCTCAAAAATTATAATTTTATTTATTATTGCTGATGGCACAGATGGATTTTAAAAAGTGTTTATAGCTCATTTAATTTCTTAATAAACAAAAGGCACCATGCTTCAGAAAATCTTAACAATTAAACTTTATCTCATATCTACATCCATTATGAAAAAGTACAATTATTTGTACTTTTTGAAAAGACAAAAATAAGCCAGCCTTGTCCCTATCCAGAATTCCTATTTATTTAGTTGCTTATGTATGTATGTATGTATGTATGTATGTATGTGTATGTATTTGCAAGCACCATTATTGACTACAATCTGCAAATGACAAGTCATTCTCCAACTCAACAGTATCTCATCCTTTGTCAGTTTTTAAAATGCAGGGTAACTATTGCCTGCAGGTCATTTTTGCCTTCTTGGAAATTTGTTTTCCTTGACTTGGTATACCCACCGAGCAGTAAATGACCTTAATCTCTGATGGAAAACAAGGCACAGCAGGTGTCACTCATGATTGAATATTTGTGAATATGTAATGTAAGCATAAGATCTACATACAGAGATATAGAAGAAGTTGTTTGAAAGGGGAAAAGTTTCAGGCAGCAAAACTTTAGATATCAAATAACAATTTTGGATACTCTTCAAATCCCCTTACAATTCTGACCAAAATAATTTTATTAATTTAAATTATTTGCAATCTGTATGAATTGAATTACATCCTTCAAAAATCCATTTGTTGAAATCTTAACCTTTGAAGATTAGGCCATCAAGAAAAGAATTAAAGTTAAAAGTGGTCATAAAGGCAGGGGGCCCATTAATGCCATTTTTTAAGCCACCTCATGAGTGGTACAAGTAATCTAAAACACAATCCATATAAGGATTTAATTCATTTGTTTCAAATGAATGAAAAGAAAATGCTATCTTATAAAGTAACAAAAAACAATAATAGTTTTAGCTTATGAATAATGTTGTCTATTCTTATTAATAACTACAGATAAGTGGGATAAAGGAAAAATAAACAGACAAAAAATTTATAACTTTCATGTTCATTTATCACATTATTGGTGGTCAGTTTAAGATATATAATTCATAGTGGACTATCATTTAACTGTATGTCTGTGGAACTGACAGCCCCAATGAAAACACCTAGTCCTATAGCCTCCAGTCACTGTGGGATCCGGTTACATTATAACTCACCCTAAAATTCAGGAGAAAGTGGAAACGATCAAGCATTCTACTACACATAGATGGAGGATGAGTTGATATTTGAGTTGTAAGGAAAGCAGAGTTTAAGAAACTGGGGTACAGTAAATGAATTGAATGAATTAAAATTTAACAATAATTCATTAAAATGAATAATTCAGTTGAATGAATTGCTATTACTGTTTCTTCACACGAGCTACTGCCCATGGGGGAAAAATAATATATATATATAAATATATATAGATATCCTCCACTTTTTTCATGTCCAAAATAGATATTTTACCACCCAACTTCACTAACCTGTTAAATCATGCACAGGTGAAGTCAATACATTTGAAAAGTGTGCTTTAGAAAAATGTTCTTCATGGATGTACTTAGAAGGAATCATACTAGCAGAAGCAAGTCAAAAAGAGAAAGACAAGTCAAATGGTTTCACTAATATATGGGACAAAATGAAAAAAAAAAGTAAATAGAAGTCATGAGGAAAAGACAAAACAGGCTAAGCACCAAACTGAAGCACACAACAATGGGCAGGAGGGAAAGGGAGGGGATGGGAGGGGAGAGTGTGGGGGAGTAAATCCCTGGGATTGCAAAGATGTGAAATTTATATATAAATAAATTTAAAAGAAAAAAGAAAAATGTTCTTTATAATGAAAGGCATTTAAGAATGACAGTCTCAGGAATCAGTGACCATTTGACTGTAACATGACAGTGTCTCATCATAATTGTAAACTCAGTTTTTATAATAAAATGTATTTTGTTTGTATTCTTTTGGAGACATGTCAAAATCAGTAAGGATGAAAATAATTCATCTCCCTACTCCCTAATATGCATGATGATGTATCCTTCATCTAATTAATGCAAAAAACAAGAAATCCATCTAAATTCACCTCTTTACCTGCAAATCTAACCAGTCACCACATTGCACCCTCAAGTCAGTGTGCTTCTCTCTAGTTCCATTACCATAACATTATATCAAAGCTGTGACATCTTCCCCTTGAAAAACACTGCTGATCACAATGAAAGTGTTGGCTGTGACAAGCAAAATTAATATAGTACTTAATGCGCCAAGCACTGTCACATGCACTTCCCACGTATAAACTTACTCAATTCTCAAAATAACTTTAGTAGGTAAGTGAAAAACTTTCTTAATTATCCAGATGAGGAAACTGAAGTACATAGTGGTTAAATTAAGCAGATAGTAAGTGGTGAAGCTGGATTTAAATCTAGTCAATTCAGTAATAGATTTCATGATCTTAAATACTTCATTATAACTAGCATTACTGTGACTTCCTTTGTTCTTGATATCACTTTGAAGTATTTTCTACTAGCTACTTTCTCTGGCCTTTAGGGCAAATACCCAAATTCCTTAATATAGCACAAAGCATGATTTTAGCTCAGCTTTCTAACCAAACCCTTTGATCACCTTGCATCATGTTCTGCTTTATTAGACAACATTCTTTTTTTTTTCTGCAATCTCTATGTATTATCTTGCTTCAAACAGATTACACACATTTTAGAGGTAGAGTGAAAATACATGGTTCATCACTTTTTCTTGGCTAGTTTCTATACAGCCTTTAAATTGCTGTTAGCAAGCCATTCTTTCTCTGGGAAAATACAGCACAACCCTCTTCAAAGATAATAATTTAAATATCAAACCAATGAATTCCTATTGCATCTTTATTCCCTACAATCCCTTGGTGTGATATAATTGTCTGCAATCTTTACTGTCTCCTCCAACTGATTATAAGCTCTGTGAAGGCCAAACCATGTCTTGCTCAATTTTGAATCCCCACCAATTCTGAGAAGTGAAAAATAAACAACTAGAGGTTCTCAATATAAGGGCATGGTATGCACGTCAGGAGCTCAAGTGTTTTCTTTAAATTTTTATGTCAAATTTTGTGCAAATATGAGTATGTACTTTTGAGAAGATACGGGAAATAATTGCGTTCTATGACTTGCCACTAGGTTACAGTGTATCTGTAGGTAAAATAATTTGAACATTCACCAATAACAGCTACACAACATATATTTTTTCAATATATTCTTCAGTCTACTCTTTCCATAATATTGATTGTTTTACATCTTATTGGCATCTTTATATCTTTTTCATTTTGTGGTTCTTTTCACATTAAAGAATTAGGAGTGCTATTGGGAAACCGAAATCATAATAATTCTTATATAAATTAAATTCAGAGGACTGGGCCAACCATGTCCCTGGAGGCTCATCCCTCCCAAGCAGCACCCCTAAACTGAGGGGAACTGCAGGGCTAATGGGGGGTGGGGAGCGGGCATGATGAAGGGCAGCAGGTGGGGTGGTAGGGGTTACCTCCTTTGTCTGGTCATCTCCAAATCCAGTGAATACTCACCAGAAACAACTAAATCACTAATTCAGTGGCAGATACACATGAAGATGGAGGTGAGGAGAAAGAAGCCCAGAACAAATAAACATTTGAGATCCATGGGACACTGGGTTGTGAGACTAACTATAGAGACAAACTGTCTCAGAAATACCACCACCGAGGTCTCCACAGAAGAGAACGGATTCTCCAGTTCAGAGATGCCTTCAGGGTGAGCTAAGCACCCTCCCATTTCATACAGAGAGGAAAACCACAGAGATAGGCAGCAGCCCCACTACAAACCGGACCAACCATCTGATAGTGCCTATCCGGATTAAGAAACTTTTTACTTGAACATTGGCTGGGAGAAATGCTCCCAATGCCAAAGACTGAACTACAAAACAATGAATAAGCAAAATGTGACAGAAACTGGGTTGGAGCAGACAACCAGTAAGAAGGAGGATGCACTCAAAGGATACAAACGTGCATGAACTGGCTACCTGCAACAAAGATACACCAGGAAAACTAAGCACAGGCCACTGTGTCCAGAAAAACGTCTACACCTGGCAAAAGAACATTGCTCCGGGAAAGAAGAGTAAGAATCCAATGGACTGAAAATTGACTAATAATTGACAGTGAAAAAAGAGATGAAGTGAGCAGAGTGGGGGACAAAGGGAAGGGAAGAGGGGAGGCTAACCCCCCCAAAATAAAATTAAATAAAAACAAAATTAAACACATCACTGAACTTGACCAGGAAGAACACTTATTTTATTCAGTCAAGTATTCTAATTAATGAACAGTAGTAACAGGTTTGATGTGATGATATGGATCATGTAAGTAGTTGGTGGAAGTTAACTTTTCACTTTACAATTGAATTTACAAGTGGTATTTTCATTTCAAACAAGCAAAGTAGGATAAAAGTCATGCTTCTAAGTGGAATTTACCTTTGATGATTCAGCAAGATCTGACAGATTTAGGGCCAGCTTATGAAGCATTCATTATCATTGTCATAGCTGTACACATAATAATGATTTTCAGTTGATAAGTCAGCTTTTACTCCTCTCATTTATGCCTTGCATATGTTGTCAGGAAAAGGAGAGAAAGGTATTTAAAATTTTAGTGGATGACTTCAAGGAGACTAAAGAAAATCTGTATTCATTGGCTGTGGTGGTTGAATTGTTTTCTATTCTCTAACATGTATTAACCTTCCACTCTCCTTCTGTGGTCTCATAATGGAATCATTATTACTTTTTTAATGATAAAAGTGTTTGGACCAAGTGTTTCATTAAAAGGACAAGCCTGAACAGATCCTGAGCACAAAGCCTTCAACTCTATGAAGTAGAAAGTTAATGTTCATGGGAATTTTCAAGTCTTCTGTATCCAACAGAAAGACTATAACATTTTAGTGGTTTTTCAGTTTTTAAGGGTTGGGATATGTAGAAAATAGAAGCAAGATAAAAGAAAGGAGGATCACTCCTTGAAGGCAATCTGTGGGGATGTTGGAACAAGTATTATGTTCAGTCTTACAATAATCAGTCTTCTCAAATACATTGTAATTCATTCTGCATAATAAGAGAAGTGTCAAAAAATTCAAAACTGTAAACACATTAGAGTCAGAAACCTGGAATTCATAAAGAAATCAAGCAGCTGCTTTTTATTAGACTTGCCTTCCTAAGTCTGATTGTCATCTCCAAAATTGTTTGTGATGTAAAAGATGCTACTTCATTTATGTGATCCACCTCTTTTCACCTCAGTTCACCTCAGAGTAAAGAATTTATTGACCTATACTATGAGCTATATCTGTATCTTGTTTACTTATTATTTGATACCACTCTTTATATAGAGAGTGAACAGACTGAATCTTCTGAAAGAAGGCTGTCATTCATTTTTACACTACAAAGTAATTTTTATACTATTAAATCTTAGATAATGGTAAGAGTCAACAATAACTGAGATATACTGGAAAGTTATGTGCCAAACACCATTCATATGTACTAACTCATTCAATCTGTATAACAACCTATGAAACGGGCACAATTATTTTATCAGCTTTACATGTGAATAAACTGAAGCACAGAACATTTAAGCAAATTTTCTGGGATCACATATCTGATAATAGAGGGACTCCTGATTCAATTCTACTTCAATGCTAGGCAGCCTTCCTCCATTCTGGCAGACACTTATTTTTTAACTGTGTTCTTCTAATGGTTTCGTTATCTTTAGACATGCTACCCTCTCTCTTTCTCTCTGTTTCTTTCATAGGATAATGCTGTATTCAATACCTTCAGGAATTGTCACCAATTAAGTTAACACCAGTGCTATAGTCTCAACTTTCTTTCCAACCAAATATTGAACACATTGATGAAGTGAGCTGTTTGTCTGAATGCCAATAGATTATCAGTCTGATAACACCTTATTTCACTTCCATACTGGAGCCTTTTCCCTGTATACCTTCTCACTGTAGATATGAAAACATGATCCTGCATATAAAAGTTGAACTGGATTTAATTTATGAAGGCATGGAAAACATGAAACCTTGAAATACTGTCTGACAATAGAATACATAGAAATATTGGAAAAAGTAAAAACAAACTAAAAGCAAAAACTATAAACCCTGATCTGAACCAACCAGGAATTAAGGTAAATTTAGAACCCATAGAAAGAAAGGGCAGGAAACCACTATTTTCAGAGGGCTCTAACGCCACATTGATCACAAAGGTATTTATCGATATCAGTATATTCAAGTAAGGAATTTCGCCAGTCACAAGAAGAATAAAAGACATAGGCTTGGATTTAAGAAAGTGGAAGATTGAAAATTGAAATATCTAAGTGTAATTGGAACCATTAAAGAATTTTATCTCAAAAGCAAGATATTATAAATAAAAATTTCAATCAAGATGAAAAACTGACTTATCTTGGTCAATCTTGGTCTTGATCACAATTCTAACTTTATGGACTTTTTAATTTGGAAGAATAAGAGTTCATTATTTCTATTGGTGATATATCCTTGACAGTCTGTTGTGGCTCATTTGAAATTAAGATCTGTTCCTTTTGAGGTCCCAAGGATAGTACACCTGAATTTTGTTTTGTTATATAATTTATTTTTATTATCTTACATTATTGTTCATTTGTGTACAATATTTTATTTGTCTCTTCATGTGTAGTCCATAATTCTCCCACCACCATGACACCAGTGACCATCACTATAGTTCCTCACACCATAGTTCCTCAAAGCTTTCCCTGTTTTGACCCTTCTCCCTTCCCCTGCCTTGTAGAAGGTCTCAGAACTATGCTTACCTTCCAAGTTTTATCTTTTTCTTGACCTTTTGCTTGATTTTTAATATTTCTCCTTATGAACTTTTGAGGTTTGAATTTATACTATCTAGACCCAGCAACTGCTCTCGGGAACCTACCCAAAGGACACCTCAGTGTGGGTACAAAGGGACACCTGTGCTCAGATGTTTACTGCAGCACTATTTATAACTGCACTAATTACATAAATTAATTACATATAATTACATAAATGTCTCAAAACAGATGACTGATGAAAAAGATTGGTATATATATACACAATGGAATATTACTCATCAATTTAAAATGACAAAGTTGATGATTTTATGGTAACATGGATATACTTAGAAGAAATCATATTAGCAGAAACAAGTCAAAAAGAAAAAGAAAGAAACCAGATGGCTTCACTAATATATAGGATATAGGAAAAAAAATAAACAAAAGCCCTGAGGAAAAGTCAAAACAAGCTAACAACCAAACTGAAGTACACAACTCGGGGCAGGGGGAAGAGGGTGGGAATGGTCAGGGAGGTTGGGGGGAGGGTGAATTCCTGGGATTACAAAGATGTGAAATTTATATATAAATAAATTTTTAAGAAATAAATAATAAAAATAAAAATGAATTTATACTATCTATGCATTCAGAAAAAATAAATATGTAGATTATAATAATTTTAAAGATTGAGTTATAGCAACAGATATTTGCAAAAGCAAGATATCTATGAAGCTCAGACTGACCCCTGATATGATAGGAAATATATTTGAATGAAAAATTACTAAAAAAAAATGAGCAAGGTGAGACTCCTTGGCACATGTTAGAATTCTTGAATACAGAATAAAAGCAAGCATGAATAATATTTTTAACAAACTAGATAAACTGATAATATAATGAAAACAAAATTAGACTTTATTCTAGAAAAGTCATGCCAGTCTGAAAACTAACTTCTAGAGAGGAAAGAAAAAGTTAAAAGAATGTAATGAAAATTCAAACTATAGCATAATTGAACAGTAGATAGTGTAGTCATAACAAAAAGAGCAACAGTCCTAAAGGACATAAATATTGTATTTGAGAATTTTTAAAAAATAAAATTATAAAACAGCTAAGAGATATGTTGGCTAGAGTGAGCGTAGACAAGTTTCAGAAGAGAAGAAATTAACTGTAGAAGAGAAATATTGAGAGATATTAGTGAGACATTTCCATATTTGATGAAAGTTATCTAATGTTATCTGTAAAAAGGATATAGCTTTAAGAAGAATAATTTAAAGAAAAAATATTAAAAATGTGACAATAAAAATACAAAACAACAAAGAAAATGAAAAGAGGCCAAGCTCCCATAGCTAAGATTAATTAAGTACTGAAGATAAACAATAAATAGAGAGCTAACTTCCTAAATTGAGTGACAGAAGCTAGAAAATGGTGGAAAGATAATAATTGTCACTATTTGCTAAAAGGCTAAGCAGTAAAATAGTAATTTTTAGTATGCGCATTATATTTTCAAGAAAAATTTGAAGGTTACTAATAAATATCTCAGAAAGACAAAGAATAACAGAAGGAAGGGAATAAATTCAAAGAAAAGCTTGAAATGCACAAAAGAGCAGTGAGCAAGAAATTACTCAGCATTCAGTGGATGTTAATGGGCATTGATTACATAAAAAGTTGTGTTGTCAAATTTAGAATAACAAAAACAAAGTACTTAAAATATTGGTTAATAATAATGTGCAAGTTGAGTAGGTTCTGATTAAATAAAAGGAATTGCAAGTAATCTACATGGTTCAGGAGGATGACAGAGAACTTGATTGACTTTATATTCCACTAATTATGTAACTTTTAATTTAAAAGTGACAATTAAAATAATAGAAATAGATTGCATACATTCCACCAGAAGTGGGTAATATATTACCACAATAAAAGTTCTATCAGACACCCCAACAACAATAATAATTAAGGGTGGGAGAGACAAAGGGATTGATA
This sequence comes from Uropsilus gracilis, assembly GCA_004024945.1. NCBI lineage: Eukaryota > Metazoa > Chordata > Mammalia > Eulipotyphla > Talpidae > Uropsilus > Uropsilus gracilis. Next base: position 56,937 of record PVHY01004878.1, read on the forward strand.
CAGGGGTGGCTGCTGTATGAAGATGGAATTTCTGAGAGGAAATGACAATTACCTGACAACTACAAGGTCCTTGCACACTGTCATCTCAGGGCCCAGACATTCCATACACAAGATGAGGAATTTGAAATTGCACCTATCTCCTTGAATTCCGAAACCATGAAGACAATCTCAGGTGCAGTTTATCATCTGATGACTCTACATACCCTATTCTTCTCAGGGTGAGACCCAGTAGAAGATCCAGACATTAAACATGCCTAAAGGCATGACCTATGAATTGATGGAATAGTGTGGGAATCTCCTGAGTAGTGGTTTGACCATAGACTTGGGGCATTCTATAGGAACTCAGTATAGAGCCAAGTCACTTGTTATCATTAGTGTACCAAGTAGAACTGACATCTGTCTTGATGGGGCATAACCAATTGACCACCACTGATCAGTCAGAATCAGTTTCTCAACTTGATTTGAGCTTAGGTTGTGGCACCATCGTACCACATGCACAGTCCTCTGAGGATAATCTTTCAACCACTCTTTCACCAATAAAGTCATTTCACAGGAATGGTACCGAACATTTTTGGATGCAGGTTCCCAGTCAGAAGACAGGTGTGATGGAAACAAAAAGCAGAAAGTCCTCCAAAATAGAAACATATGAATAATTTCAATAAATGTATTTTGATAAATGTTCATTAAAAAGTCATTGTCATATATTTTTTAAATCTCTAGCTGTATACTTTATTGTCCTATGCTATTACCAAGAGCTATATAACACAAAAACCATATACTTTGGCAAAAAAAGGAAAGGGGACAAAAAGGATTATCAGGCAGAGAGAAGATAATTACAAATGTCAATTTTCTATGGACTGTGTTGTCTTTCCCCAGAATTCATTTCTAAGGATATTTACACCTGAAGATGTAACATTTGGGAGGTGATTAGGTTTAGTCAGGTTCATAAAATTTCAACTTCTCATGATGGAATTAAAGCCTTTATAAGAAGAGACACCAGAGAGCTCACTGTTCTCTCTGCCAAGTGAGCACATGGATGAAAGTGGCCCTCTATGAAGCATAGAGAGGATTCTCACCAGAACTCCACCAGGCTGTAGCCTGTCTCAAACTTCCAATCTTTAGAAGTATGAGGAATAAATTTCTTCTAATAAGTAATCAATCTGTAGCATTTTGTTAAAGAAGCCAGAGTCAACTATACAGAGGCTTACTATCTCAAAAAGATAATAATAATACTTCGGTGTAGATGCAAAATGGATTTTATAATATGTAAAGTTACAGGGAAAGTTGATAAATTTACTACATTAATAGAAATATATCTCAAGTAGGTAAAAAAAAAACATAAATTAAGAAGTTGGGTATAATAACCACATAATCAATGAGTAAGGACACACTTTAATAAAGCACAATGGATTATATAAGATATCTCTGCATGAACCACAACACAAGTCCCAAGCGTATCAGAAAATTACAGCTCATCTGTTCATCTAAATTTACTGCTGTGGATCATAACCATTACAAAAAGATTTCTAAAATAAACAATAAATTGTTTAAGGATTGAATGAAATGAAATAAAACTATCATTATTCATACACCCTGTTTTCATAAAATTAATTAAGAAAATTAAAAGGGAAAAGTTGAATATAGGAAATTGAACAACTTTATTACACATATGATCTATATAAACAAAAAATAATTGCATTTCTATAACCTAACAACAAAATGAAATGTAGCTTTTAGATGACCATATTTTAAATTATATATAATATAATGTACACAATTAAATCAGATATATGTGACACAGAATTCATTATCAAAAGGATAAATTTTCATGGTTTTATTGAAATCAAATAGACCTAAATCAAAATACAATGTCTAGAAAACCAAGTGTCACTAAAATTGTCAATTCTTCTTAAATAAATGTAAGGACTTCAATATTAATCCTTTGAAACTTTTCTTGAACTTTTTGAAATTTGACACTGATTCTAAAATTTATTTGGAAGAGCTCTCTAGCAAAAATAGCTAAAACAATTTTGAGGTAAGATCAGAGGACTGTCCTAAATAGACACTTAGAATAAAGCATAAGTATGACAGGAAAGTATTGCTGCAGAAATGGCTACATAGAGCACAAGCACTGAGTGGGAAGACCAAGAACCTCTCCGGCTTTTACCTCCCCTCATACGGCAGAACTTCCTGAACCACTGGTCATGGAGGGTACGTAGAGAGTTCAATAAATGGAGCTGGGGCAACTGTTTATAAATGCTGCCAAGCTGGGAATCGTATTTTTCAGTTACAAAATAAATTAAGATAAATATCAACTCTGGTCATCTCAAAAGTGGATTTTTTTAAATACTTATTTGCAAAGCCATAAAAGACAGATCAATATATCTGATCACACAAAAATGCAAACTTTTTCTCAAAATGTAGTTTGGGTGAGAGAGATAGTCAGAGACAGAGAAAGGCAGGAAAAATGGATAGAGAGGAGCTACAACTGGAATATTTGTGTATTATGTATTAAGGCAAAGAAACAATCACTGATATATATTTAGAAAACAACAAAATAATACAAGAAATACAAATAATCCAAGAGGAAATGGGCAAAATTAGCAGAAATGGGAACCTAAAAGATCAATTTAAAAAGCTTTAAAATTCTTTCAAATAACCAGAGAGGTGAAACTGAAATTCAAGGAGATAAAATTTCAAATACTTTGCAGAGGAAGTTTGTCTGAACGTATTGTTTAACAGTGAAGACACCTTTGAATTAGCAATTCCAACCTTAGGAATATATAAAAATAAACTCATACATATACAGAGGACATAGAGGTACTAATTATAAAGGCATTGTTAAGTGCAGTGAAAGCATTCTAAATGTCATTTCAGAGGTAAATGAATAAAATTCTGGGATTATTTAAATTAGAGACATGCCCAGGAAACATGGAAGGATAGGCATTGTTAAGAAAGTGTCTTTTGTACATTTAGAAAACAAACCTCAATCACCCATTATCAATTTATCACCAGATGATGCATAATTAACTATGCAACTACATTATCACAAGTAGGTTGCACCAAGCCTGTAGTTGTTGGTAGCATCAAGAATGGGAGGTGGGAGTTGCAAACACAGCAGTGTGGAATACAGTAGGCAGATCATAGCTCAGAGGGGTGGAGGAGAGACTATTTTGAGAAGAGGGGGTAGAGGGGGATGATTTTTAAAAACTACTGCATAAAGGTGGGGAGGACCCAACAGCCCCCTCCCCCTTGCCCTCTACAATGCTGGAGGGCATGGGTTGACATTGAATTCTTATGGATTCTTACAGTTTGGAATGACAAGTAGAGGTGTTCCATCCATCCCCTAGGAAAAGTAAAGAAATGTGTTTCCAGAGTGTCAAGTCTCAATCTCTACCACCTACAAACCCATTGTATTTCCTCTTGGTTCCTAGCATTCTACAGCTGTGCAGAATATACCTATTACAAGAAATACTCATCATCACTTATAATCCGGACAATGAAAATCAATACCCCAATGAGATACCACCTCAAACCATTAAGAATGGCTCATATCAAAACAAAACAAAACAAACAAACAAAAAGGCAACAACAAGTGCTGATGAGGATGCAGAGAAAATGAAAAAGGAACACAGTTGGTGAGAATGCAAACTGGTTCTGTGACTATGGAAAGCTGTGTGGAGGACCCTCAAACTACCAAAAATGTAGCTACCATTTGATTCAGTGATTCTACTTTTGGTAATCTATCCAAAGAGTACAGAAAAACCGTAATTCAAGGAAACCTGTTCTTCTGTGTTTATTACAGCACTATTTAAAATAGCCAGGATATAGAATCAACCAAAATGCCCACCAAACAAACAAACAGAAAAAAGAATCAAAAAGTTGTGTTACATTTATACAAAGCAATATGATTCAGCATTCAAATAGACAAATTAAAGTCATTCATGGCAACATGGATGGAGTTGGAAGGAATCATGCTAGCTGAAATTAGCCAGAAAATAAAAGATAAATACTGGATGCCTCACTTATATGTGGGATCTAGAGAAACTAAACAAAGGATAAGAAAAAGTTAAAAGTAGCAAACTGATAACAGAACTAAAGCATACAGCAAGGAACAGTAAGGAAGGGAGGGCATCATCAGGGGAGGGATAAGCACACAGGATCAAGGCAGCATTTCAAGTGATATATGGTGGGAGAACAAAGGGGTTCACAATAATGCAAGAATAAAAAATATATATATAATAAACAAAAGTTATAAAAAAATATACTCACAGCTGGAAGTGAGTTGATCAACATACTTGGGAATGGAAGTTTCATGTTACCTGATTTCAAATTTTTCTATAGAGAAATAATATTAAAAGCAAAGCAGTACTAGCTTAAAAATAGTTACGTAGAATAATGGAATAGAATCAAATCCCCAGAGTTTGGGGTCAGTATTCCACTGTATGTTGGTATGTATGTATTACCAACCCTATCATATGCTAAAGCAAACATGACCACAAAATGGGAAAAAGATGATCCCTTTAATATATGGCACTGGGAAAATTGGAAAAAAACACATAGTGATGAATTTTGATTACTTGCTACAAACACAGACAACATTAAACTACAAAGAGGTTTATGACTTATATATAAGACCTACAACAATAATACACATAACAGAAAACTGGTGATACCTCTCATGTATCAACAATAGAGAAACACTCGTTGATTCAACACCAATGTTAAGAGAACTAAAAATCAAAATAAACAAATTAGATGATCTCAAGTTAAAAAGGTTTTCTACACAGTAAAAGAAAATATACGAAAATTAAATAGGCATCATACTGAATATTAAAAGATACATTCTATATTGTTGATAAAGGATTAATTTCCAATATATATATATATAAAACCCACACAGTTCAACAACAAAAATATATATAACCCAATTAGAAATAGGCAGTATATATGAACAGTTGATCAAAAAAGATATCCAGAAGACCAGAAGACATATGAAAAATATGTCCATTGCCACCTATGATAAGAGAGATACACATTAAAATTTTAAAATTCACACGTGGAGAGCGGCAAACAGTTAAAATAATTTATCAAGCTTATAGGAGATGTGAAAGAAAAGGAACCTAACTATACTGTTGGTAGAAATTAAACTGATGCAACTATAATGACAAATAATCTGGATTTATCTTAAAATCTTAAAAAAAAAACTTAAACTGGAAATGCCATTTGATTAGTAATTTCACTTTGGGGATATATTTACAAAATATGAAACCATCATCACCAACAAAAAAAGTCCTTATTTTTCCTACAATTGTGATTGTCATCACAATTTACAGTAGCTAGGACATAGAAGCAGTCTAATTGTCCATAAAAGGACAATTGGGTGAAGTTATGGTATCTACAGACTATAAAGTATTATACAATTATGAGAAAGGGTGAAATGTAACAATTTTCAACAAAATGGAGGGAATTTGAGAAAATCAAGTCAGAACAATAGAAATACATACTGTATATTTGCGTAGCAGGCAACCTGATATGAGAAAAACTAGTGAACAGTAATAAACGTCCTGAGGGCTCTGAGATTAGGAATGAGGGGGAGAGAAAGAAACAAGAAGACACATTAAATGAGGTTGGGGAAGAATTCCTGACAGGAAGAAATTGTGAAAAATATAAACATGGGAGAGAGAGAGAGTGAGAGAGAGAGAGAGAGAGAGAGAGAGAGAGAGAGAGGAGACTTTGCACTTGAAAAATATTCAGTTACCCATACTTGGATAAATGTGAAGAAAATTAATGCAGATATTTGAAGATGATGGCTTTTGGAAATGAGTATAACAATATATTCTGTGATTTAGTCCCTCCAATGTAGTAATGATGTAAAATCAAACAAGTGTAGACATTGAAAGGGGAATTGGCATATTTAGCAAAACTATAATGTATTTTTATTTCAATTCAGCAATGATTTTTAGTTATCTACACACTGAAGATATATAATCATGATATGAAAATACATATGCACAATGACTCATTGCAGTATAGTTTTCCCTTACAAAATATTTGAAAGAGACTAAATGTCCATTCATAGACAAATGGTTAAACAATGATAAATCAACAAAATGGAGTATTATGCAACTATAAAAAATGCAGGTGATCTCTATGTATTATTAGTAATTTTTTGACATATTGCTAAATTTAAAAAGGTCTAAAAGGATGCCTATTTTGCCTCCTTTCATGTGTGAAAGGAGATATGAAAAAAATGTATTATTTTTCTTCCCATTTTGTGCAAAATAGGTATAGGAAGTATAAATCAGATTGTATGAGATTGGTTACCTGGTGATGGAAGAAAAGAGAATAATAGAAGTATGTCATAGTGACATTTATTTTAATGCATTGCCATAAAAAATATGGATTAATAAAATTCTATACTGTCATTCTGTTGCCAGTTTTTCACTATCAGGAGGATCAATAATGCCATACAGGGTTCAAGAAAGCCATGATACTACTGAAGATGGAACCAAGGAGAATGATGGAAAATAATAACAAAAGTAGAGCCAAAAGCAATGTGAAATATAGTGCAATGTATCTCCCAGAGAGTTAGCATTTATCTGTTCTCCATTTTTTCTACTCTTCCTTTCCAAACATTTTACTGATGCCCCATAGGTCTTGATGATTCCTTGAAAATTGACTTAAGAAAGACTTTGATATGCATATACTGAATATGTTAGGAGAAGCTAAAATTGCAAAAATAGTAGCATAATAAAGGCTTATTTTTGGCCTATATCATAAAACAGTATGTTGGAGGTGAACTACCACTTCCTCCATTCATGGTTCCAACAACCCTAGAGTTGTGGAATCTTCCATTGGGTCCTCTATATCTCTCTTTGCAGTAGAGGATCCCATGAGGTATTTGAATGGGTAGGGATAGAAAATGGTAAAAAGGACCTCTCCAATAAGACACTGACCAGAGGCTGTCATAGTGCTACAGCTGACTGCAAGAACAACAGGGAAATGGTACCTAAATGTCCTGTTCAATATTGTTTTAATTGTTTTACCTATTTATATTAACATATATAGATCTATTGCGTTCATTAGACTGCTTTAAAATATATTATGGTGTGATATTTCCAGGTTAATGAACTGGTCTTTTACGACTAAGCACATGCGTTATTTTGGTGTGTTTTTTAAAATAATTAATTCATATATATAATTATTTCACATCTTTGTAATCCCCAGAGCTCTTCCCTCTCTGATCCTTCTTCCCCTCACCCAACCACCCTCCCCAACCCTGAGTTGTATACTTCAGTTTGGTTTATAGTTTGTTTTGACTTTCCTCATGGCCTTTTGTTTATTTTTCCTATGTCCCATATATTAGTGAAACCATTTGGATTCTGTCTTTTTACCTTCTGACTTGTTTCTGATAATATGACTTCTTCTAAGTACATCCATGCTATAAATTCATCAAATCTGCCATTTTTAATTGATTATTAATATTCCATTGTGTATATATACAACTTTTTCATCCATTCATCTGTTTTGGAACATTTGGGTTGTTTCCATGTCCTTGCAATTATAAATAGTGTTGCAGTAAACATCCGGGCATAAGTGTCCTTTGTACAAGCATTGAGATCTCCTTTAGGTAGATTCCCGGAAGATTGATTGCTGGGTCAAATATTAGTTCCATTTCTATTAGTTTGAGGGTCCTCCACACATCTTTCCATAGTGGCTGAACCACTTTACCAGTTCCCACCAGCAGTGTAAGAGTGTTCCTTGCTCTTCACATTCATGCCAGCACTTGTTGTTGCCTGTTTTTTGGATGTGGGCCATTCTTACTGGTGTAAGGTGGTATCTCATTGTGGTTTTGATTTGCATTTCCCTGATTACTAGTGATGTTGAGCATTTATTCATGTGCCTGTTGGCCATTTGTATTTCCTCTTTGGAGAAGTGTCTTTTTAGTTCTCCCCATTTTTTGACTAGGCTTCTTGTTTTATTTTTGCTAAGTTATGTGAGTTCCTTATGGATCTTTGTTATCAATCCCTTATCACTTTTGTGGAGGGAAAAAAATTTATTTTGATGTTTCTTTATTCTTTTAGTTCTTGCAGTAACACTGCAATGAGCATCCTTTATATGTTTCTGTGTGTTTATATAAACAAATCTACACACAAGAAAACACTGAACAATATGTATGAATGCATACATATATATATTTGAATGGGTAGGGACAGAAATCACATATATTTATTTCTTAATAGTGCTTTGAGTAGAAAGAAAAGATAAAGAAAAGAAAAGATATAAAGTGGAAATTTCACTTAAAATTTATAAATTATATTTTCTTAAAAAAAGAAAAGCAACTAAAAAACATATGCCTAAATGGTGGCATATGTTCACTTTGAGTGGTGGATAATGAAGTATCTGTTATTTCACACTGTTATCTAAGGTATAACACTACTTAGAAAAACTATGCAGCCATTTAAATTTTAACCACTTTAGCAACTTGTTGACCATCTGTAACCTCATCAGATAAATTCCTCTCCCCTAGCCACCATCTTTTTCTCCTCAAACTTAAAGGTCTATTTTTCACATTAATTTGTAAATTTATATTCCTGTTTTTTACTTGACTTTCAAAGTCAGCCAGACAGGCCTAGAAGGATTTCAGAGAGCTATTAACCAGCCAAATATTTAAATCCTATGCCAGGAAACAGCTTATAGGAGACATTTTCTTGCCCTAATGTTTGATTTTTGATATACACAGCTGGAACACACAAATTGAAATTTGCCCAAGATTTGGTTAATTGGGGCACAACAGGTATAATTTAATTGTGTGCTCAATTTATAGCCTCTATTTTTGGAAGGTGAAAAATAACTAAATAAATTCAGGCATAGATGTAGAGCAAACATCCTGTGATAATTTTACCCATCATTTAATTATGAGCCTTTCAGCACAGCCACCTCTTTGTCAGTCTTAAAACCCAAAATTTCATTACGGCAGCAGCAAGAGTTTTCTTTTATTTTTAATTAAGTTTGCTTTTCGATTTAGAACTGATCATGTTGACAGATGCTTTAATTCACTTGGAAGTCTACATTTCACTTTGCATTTATCTCTTTTTGCTACCGGGAACTTATACATAAGAAAATTGTCCAAGGATGGATAGGTCACACAAAAATGCTGGGAGGAGTAACAATGAATTAGACTTGGTTGGCAAATATTTCCCTGCAGGCATGAAATTTCCTGCCCCCATAGGGCAATGGTAGGTTATTTTCAGAGGCTAACTCATTACAACTACTTATTTTCTTCCAGTGCCATATATTATACTAGAATCTCTATATACCGGGGTAGAAAACCTAGTAACAACCCTGCTTAATATATCTTAGTACACCCATTTTATAGGTAAGGACATGAAGGCTCATGGAAGTTTAAGCTACCCTACATAACACATAAAGAACAAAAATGGAAAGAGAAGTAGGTCTGACTTCAAAGCTGTTATGCCTACTTCACACACTATCTAGTCAGTTTTAAGGGAGGTGGGAAGAATGTACTGTGTTGTCAGGACAAGTTAACCAGTGAATACAACATTAAATCTGGTCTAGCCTTTGTGAAGCTTCCCACAAATTACTATATTATCATCTTCACATTAGGTCATTGAAATACGAAAAGTTAACAATGAATCTTTTGTAGGTCCTGTGGCAGTACATAAGGTATTTACCTTCCAACCACCTTTACATAGTGTATACGACCCCTCAAGGTATTCCATCTCACCCTGCCCCAGAGAGGCTGACTCCAACCATCGTCTGAGTGTGGTCAATCTAGTCAGGGACTGGACTTTTTCCTTTTACAACTGGCTCCAGATCCTAAATGGGCTAATCAGGTTCAAGATAAATGGTCCAATCAGGTTTGAGATAAATGAACCAATCAGATTTGAACTTTCCATTGTCATTCAACCTTCAGTTAATTATTCAGATTGAAAATGGATTCACCAGACCTCCATTGACTCTCACAGCTCCTGTGTCTCAAGGAGATGTATGCTCTTGTTGTATGGCAACAGTTCAAAAAGATATGTCCACAACCTCTGGTTCTCCAGCATCACCTCTTAGTACTGTTGAGTCTATTGCTGTCCTGTCTGGCAACTGGCCAACCTTCAGAATGTGACCATGGACTATTGCAGTGTCATGTCATTTTCCAAAAGCAGCCTTTGTTTGTAAATTCTGAACACTGAGAGATCTGGCAACTTGTGGAACTAAAAATTCTTTCCTTATCCCAATCTTCTGTTTGCTAAATAAACCCTAATGTTGTTGAACCCTGGAATGACTTTTGCAATGTTGCAGCTAGATGAGAACCCAATGATAGTGACCTGTGACCTGTCACCCACATTGCACACTTTCCCTTGAAACTGTCTAGAATATTGTTTTAGTAATTATTTAGAAGCCAATTCCTCCAGATCTATTAGAACCTGATTCTTTATAACAAAAAACAAAACCCTTCACACTACAATGACAGACATTTAAGAACAAACAATTTGGGGAGAAACCCAGCACATCTCTGGGATGACACAAATATCTTCGTCAGTGTCCAAATTTGCCTGCGAAAGTACATAGAGTCAAAAGAACTTTGGTATAAGACAGATGTACAAGGGGCGTGTGTGTTTGTGTGTGTGTGTGTGTGTGTCTGAGAGAAAGAAGTGAGAGAAAGAATGTGTGTGTTTGTGCAGTTTTTACTGAACTTTTGAAATTGGATGTTACCAATATTTTCATCCTCTGTCAGTGATCAGAGAGAAGATTGCAGATTCAGGTGTTTCTCTCTACTCTCTGATGGAGTCATTCAAAAGAATTACAGCATATCATTCAATATCTAAATCCATATTCTTTTTTCTGCCTTCAACCATGTGCAAAGACAAAATGGCAGCTATCACCATGATTTAGCAAAAGTAACCAAGTAGGGAAACTCAGATTCCAAACAATCACTGCTAAAATATTAGAACATATAAAATGCAAAGTGAGACTTCTATCTTACGAAGGAGATATGAGACTAACCAGATAATGAGTTACTTATATATTTTCCATTCCATGGGATAGGAGAATAGAAATATCCTCCTCTGTTTTACCACTGAGACATTAAAAAAAGATAAGTATTAAAACAGAAGTCCTGATGATCTCCCCGCAAAGAATTCAAACAGCCCCCATCAGAATAGCATCTTGATCTGATTTTGTCCCCAGTCATTAATCCTATCACAGATACAACCCAACAGCTCCTTCCCTTGGAGATATTCCATTTCTCTTACTTTTTGCCCAGGAATTCTTCTACTTCTAGATATATTTTCTTCAAGAAATCAGTCATTATAATAAAATTCAAAGTAGAAGGCAAAGGACATTAGTGACCTCTGGGCTTACCCTTCACCAAAAGAAGATGGAAGCTAGCACATAAGTCTCCCAACTTCTACCCCTGTTGGACTATGACAGATTCATTACTTCAGCTCTCCAAAAAGATCCTAGAGGAATCAAGTCCTAGTGGCTGACAGACTGTGGTAATCAACTCCATCGTGTGCCTTTGCATTAGCTTCCCCCCCTTTTCCTGTTCCATTCCTCTCAGTTTCCCTATCTTGTGCTTACAATCCAGAATCCAATATAAACCATCACTTTGGAAGCCCTTTGGTCCAGGCTCTGCTTTTTTCTAGGAAACAACTAAGGCACATGATTTCAGTCAAACCATGGTTATAGGTTCTCACTGCTCATGTTTTATTTTGAAAGCTAAAGTTTCTTCTATAATGTATACCAGTTGTCAAAACTGGTCTGTTCTAAGCACCTAAAAAGTTGGTAGTTATAATAATTTGAAACTTTCTACCACCCACATTGAAGATAAATGTAAATTTTTATTAATTCACTATTGAACTTTGCCATATGTCTAAGTCTTTGAAATAATGCCAAGAAGAAAGTTTTCCAATGTGAATTTTCTCCGTTAAGTGTGCTAGCATTTGTAACATTAGTATTGTGCTGTCAGGATTTTCTGACCAATATAATTTTTTAAATGAGCAAACATATGCCCACCTAGACTTCTTAATGCACAGTTTCGAATGGGAAATTTACATCTTGGTACTGCATATTCATTTTCTTTCCTGTGTACAGACTATAGAGTGCCCATCGTCAAGCCTATCCCCTGGTGTCACCAGAGGCCTTATTAATGTGTGTTATTTCTACAATTAGGACATAATGTTCCATTAAGTGATTTACTTTGTTAGTTCTGGATGAGTTACTTTTATTTTTATACTTTCTCATTACTGATTTGTACTTTTGCCAGCCTCCTTTAAAGAAATAAAAAACAAAGCTTTCATTAAAAAAAATATTGATAAACATTATTCAAATTTTATTCTGGTTTTTACAAAGGGGAAGACAAAGATCCATGAGGCTATTTTCATTGCATGGCCAAAATATTCCCAAACATTTGTAAAACCAAATCTCTACTTTTTTTTTTAATCTAATGCACCCATGTATAATTGTAAGATATTTTAACTGTCAATCACATTCAATATCAGAATGATTTCAGCTTTCTCTTCATCATCTTCACATTTATATTATGCAATTCAATCAGAAGTCAGTTGTCATTTAAACAGAATATTGCAATTGGGTTGTTTTTATGGCTCCAATTTATAAGTTAAAAACATCATCTTAAATGATCATCAAATACACTTATTTTGGCTATAATATGCTAAACTATTTTATTTTTCTTAATTTTTTTGCACATATGTATCCACATATATATATGCTTGTATCTGTGTGTACACACACACACACATATATTATACATATATATATATATAAATATATATAACATCATTGTCTGCCCTGAGGTTCTTCCACCATCTTATCACCCATGAACAAGCTCAATTTTTTGTGCTCTCCCCCTCCCCTATTTTTCCCTCTCTCCCTCTATGTTTCAGTTCTATATTTTTGGTAGTTTTATATTTTTTTGATCTATTTGTTTGTTTGTTTTTCTTAGCTCCCTCTATAAGTGGAGACTGTCCCATATTTCTTTTTTCTTCCTGGTGTATTTCCGCTAAGATGATTCCTTCTAGCTCTATTCATGTTGCTACAAATGACATAAGGTTGTCTTCTTTGATTGATAAATAATATTCCATTGTGTAAATATAACACATTTTTTTCAGACACTCATCAGTTTTGGGGCATCTAAGTTGTTTCCATATCTTGGCAATTGTATATACTGCTGCAATAAATGTGTAGTTATAGGTGTCCTTATGGATTAATGTTTTTGTACCCTTTGAGTAGATTCCCAGTAGTGTGATTGCTGGGTCGAATGGTAGTTCTACTTTCAACTGTTTGAGGATCTTCCACACAGCCTTCTGTAGTGGCTGGACCAGTTTACACTCCCATCAGCAGGGTAAGAGTGTTCCTTTTTCTCCACATCCTCGCCAGCACTTGTTGCCTGTTTTTTTTTTTTTTGTTTGTTTGTTTGTTTGTTTGTTTGTTTTTAATATGGGCCATTCTGACTGGTGTAAGCAAATCTCTACTTTTTAAAACTCCAGAAGTGTCTTAAAAAACTCAGTGTGAGTACCCCGATGGAATGTTGGACAGCTTCCTTTTGAAATCTCTTTCTAGTCAGCTACAGAGATTTTGGTCTTGCAATTTGTTCAGGAAACTTTTGGCTCATTAAGGTCTGTCCACAGGATTCAATTCAAACTGAAATACATACATGGTCTCTTTATGATACCATTTAAATAGAACAACTCACTTTCTTTAAATTATCACCCCTCACATATATTTATTACATCATTTAGGCTGCATATGTACATGTGCTTTTTTGTTTTTCTGTATATCAAACCAATACAACATACATTGGGTTCTTTTAGACTCTAAGTTTCTGAAGGGTAGAATTAAGACAAACCTCTCCTGTCTCACCAGTAACACAGTTTTGCACTTAATAAGTCTGAGCTACTCCTCTCAGGGTTACACAATAAATTTAGAGAGACTTCCTTGTTTACCAAAACTCTCAGTACACATTTAAATTACACTGTCCTGGCTCCCAAATTCATCATGTACTTGATCTCTGACTTCTATTTGAGATGGGTGAGACAATGTGTAGGAACCTGTTCATTTTTATTCTCAGTACAGTTCATTGAAAATAAAAAAGATCAAATACATATCTGAATACAAAAATCAAAATCTTTGGAGGTTTAATATCCATATTTTGTGTTGATGTCATTCATATTATTTTATCAATAAATGGAGGTAAAATAAGTTGAACTTTGAAAGAGGTAAAAAATAGATACTAGGTCAGGCAAAAAATGTTTTTATCTTGACCTGAGTCACAGGAAGATTCAGTTCTAGCATTGGATTTTTCAGTAAATGGTCTTATCTTCAAAATAATTAAATCTAAAACTCAGTTTTTTCTGATGCTAATTGAGGGTGGTTGATATTTTAATGTTGTGTTCAGCTCCAATGTTGTGCTTATAACATTAATTAAATGACAATTGTAGAAATGCATGCCAAAAAATAAGGCAAAACAATATTAAAGAATAGCAAAAACTACTCAGTCATCAGATACTGATAATTACAGGATGTTATCCAGAAGAATGAGGCCATACTGGTGAAATTTAGGAAGAACTGCCTAAGGAAATTAATGAAAAAGCTCCTTTCTGATGGATATCAAAATCAAGCAATAAAAAAGCACTGAGTGATGGATGAGCCTGAAATTAAACCCAAGGTGATGCTGGAAGAGATGATTAATGATGTGAATTTCTTCATTTTCTGTCAGCTTAATGTCATAGCATGCTTGCTAAATAGGTAGTGCAAGCTTGGTACATAAAAGCCCATGAACCGTTACAAGTATGTGTATACGTACTGTGTTGTGTATGTATGTATGTATGTATGTATGTATGTATGTATGTATGTATGTATGTATGTATGTATAGGCATACTTTTTTTGGCTATTATAAATAATGATGCAGCAAACATGTGGATTCATATATCTTTTTGACTTAATGTTTTCATTTCTTTGGGATAATTATCCAGAAGTGTAATCACTGAATCATATCCTACTTCCATTTCTAGTCTTTTTTAGGAAACTCATATTGGTAAAATGGGTGAAGGTGGTCAACAGAGATAAATGTCAACTAATAAAATAAAGAGGTACAACATGGTGTCTAAGATTAATAATTGTATATTATATATCTGAAAGTTGCTGAGAGTAGACTTTAAAAGTTTTTATCACAGGGAAAAAACTCTAACTACATGTGGTGATGAGTATTAGACTTTATTGTGGTCATCATTTCATAATATATACAAATATTCAGGCATTGTTATATACTGAAGCTAATGTTTATGTCAACTATATCTTGATTTTTTAAAAAAATCAATAATCAAAAAATTTAAGGTCTATATGTGCTTTTTCTAAAAGTTCATATCTAGCTTCAAAGTCTATAGCAAAGTTTTAAAAATGCCCTTTTTCCAAACACTTCGACCACATTATAAAACTATTTCACTTTACAAATTAAACTCTATAATATAGCACTTTTTCTCTCTCTTTTGAACATATTCCTTTTTTATTACATAGTTACATGGCTCAGAGTAACTTTTCTTAGGCATGAAAGAATATCTTCTGTTGCGGCAGTAGGGGAGATGAACAGCTGGTATGACACTTTCTTCATGGATTGGAAGGTTGGGAACACCATTATTTATCCCACAGCCTGAGTGCCTCAGCAGGAAACACAATTCAGATGCTTTGAATAAAGAGATGCTATGAAACAACAAGAACTAGATGTGGAAGTGTAAGTCAGATTAAAGAAAAAGCAAGGCATCTCAGGGCACCCAGAAACCAGCAATCACCTTTCCTTGAGATGTTGCCACCATGGGAGGAAATAGTTTTTTCTGGAGTGCAGTGGGAGCTGGAGCATGAAGTAAGGGCTGGAATCATAATTAAGGAAAGACCTATGTAGTCATAAAGAGAGTCACTCAATGAAGAGAGTATTAAGTATCGTGGATGAAGTAGTCCTGAACTTTTTTCAAAACACTGCTTTCCTGCCAAATGGGTTTTGCATGACCCTGAATAACTCTATTAACTTTTACTGTTGAGAGGAGATAGAGCTTAGTGGTCAGAGATCTTTCAAAAATCCAAAGATTTATACTTGGAGCTAAAGGCAGTTCAGGACTCACAGGGGATAACTTCCATCCCCTTTCATCTTATTGTAAGTGAGCTGAGATTTCAGAATGTTGGTCTGGAGAACACAGCCATCCTTCATAATAGTATTTCTGTGCAGAAACAATGAACTCTTACTTCAAACAAGCAAAATATAACATATAAATGAGGTCTTGAAATCACCTCCAAACTTGACTGTCATAAATAGGGTGAAAACTCGAGTCTGGAAAAGTCAAGAAAGAATTGGGGGAAAGCATTTTGGTGTATTTGGCAAAGCCAATTTTTAAAACTCTTAAAAATGGACACTACTTCACTAAAATTGATTCCTGAAATGCATGAATCTTACTTAAAAATTCACTTTGAATTTTCAAGTTTCTCTTGTTTGTAGCAAATGTTCTGATATTTCACAGTTGAAAAGAACAATCTGGTCTCTAGCCCTTTGAGGCTTTTTCTGAATATCATGGGAAATAGTGATCATATATTAGTACTCATTTTGCAACAACAGGAATGTCATTAGATTTGATTATTTCCAGTGAATATTGTGTTCATTCTCTCTGGAGATGTACGTTGATCTTTCACCTCACAGCATTCTCCACCTCTGATATTCCTTAAAGGCTTCCTCTTCTTTATTTTGTTTCATCTTCCTTTAAAAGCTTGATGATTTTCATGAAAATCTTCCCTATTTTGGTTTTCCTTTTAGGTGTTCAACAACCATTTCATTTGCTAGGCTTTTTTCTCTGAGATAGACAGCTCTTAAAGCTTGCTCCCTTTCCCCTCTTTCTCTCTTTGATCGCCTCATACCACTTACCCTGAGGCCCCAGACCCTCCAAATGTTCTAGCTTTAGCTTGTCCTTTCTGCTTCAGGCCCACTCATCCACATTCTGGGAGGATCCCCTGTATTCATTTTCTAGCTCTTCTCTGGTAACTTTCTACACCCTTCCTGACTTAGAAAGACTAGTGAATGAGAAAGTGATTGATTTTTCCCTTTAATTTTGTCCAATTCTTAGCACTGTATTTACTATCATTGGCATGAGGTCCCAGATCACTTGTGCGAATGAGGATAAGAAATACTGTGCATAGAACGTCTTTGAATATAGCCTTGAGCATTTTAGGAAAGTTCAAAAACTGAGGGAAGATATCCACAGTTATGTAGTTTCGGTTATCAAGTCATCAGGGAAAGTTCTTATTGATAGTTCTTGATTTGTCCTAATATTGTTCTATTCCCCAAAAACAAATCTTGCTAAAGTAGGACATGCAAAAATTACTTTTAATTTAATGAATTTCAGTACACCCATTAACAGTGATTATAGCTGCTGGCGTGTGATGGCACAGACATTGCATTGCTGGTTTTTGTAAATGAAGGCATATGACCAGAAATAGGAACCATTACACAAAAATTATACTCTAGGCTGCATGTTAAATTCAAAATCAAATTACAGTTTAATTGACTATTACATAGTCAATTGCAGCATTTTTTAAAAGGAGTGACGCAATTATTAGAAAGCGTGATATAGAGGACTGATAAGTTCAATATGTAAGTTAGGGAAAGAAAAAAAGGGAGAAAAACTGTCTCTCTCTGTTTCTAATGGAGAAATGACAAAAACAGCAGTAATACTTGGTTGCAATTCCCCCTAGTGCCCTTGTTGCTTCTCAGGGTAGGACAAATAATAACTAAATTCACATAAAAATTTTAAGCAAGTTTATGCGTAATAAAATCACGTCAATGCAGTGTGTATAGTGTCTGCTGGAAAATAAGGGGCAAATGGAATAGCCTAGAGCTATGCTGTTCAATACAGTAGTCATCACGTGTTGTCAATATCTGTTGTTCAATACTTTATATGCATCTAATCCAAACTGAGATCTGCAATTGTCCAAGTTGAAATATGTTAAGTGCAAATTGAGTAAATATACACTGAATTTTGAAGGTACTGTTTAAAACATATTATGAATTATCTCAATTGTTTTATAGTTTTGGAACTGATATTTTAGATACATTGGGTTAAATAAAATATATTGCTAAAATTTTTTTATCTTCTTCTTTTATTTATTTAACATGACCCCCATTATATTTCTATGGGACACTACTGTCCTGTACCATGACTCTCTTCATTTGGATAATCCCCAATAAAAAATTCTTAGTCATAATGAATTTTGAATTCAGGAACCCTACTGGAAAGGCTCAAGTGTGATGAACATAATGAAGTAAACATTACAGATAAGTATTCCAATAAGGTAAACAGATGATCTCCAAGCTTAAATTCATCCATTAAGGGCTCTTCTCAGGTCACATGGCATATTCTTTTCATCAAACCCACACAAATATCACAGTAGGTGATTTTGCCCCCAGTATTTGATGAGAATACCAAAGATTGGTTATAACTATTTGAAAGTCATACACTAAATGGAAAGCAGGGATTCACACCCTAATTTTTGCCTACTAATTTTTGTCTCTGAGTTTCTTTGGTAACTAATATAAGAATTTATTTTATTTTATTTTTTGTTGTTTTTATTTTTTTTATTTATATATTTCACATCATTGCAAACTCTGGGGGTCACCCACCACCTCTCCTCCCTGGCCACTCCAGCTGGTTTCCACTCCCTCCCAGTAGTG
This sequence comes from Uropsilus gracilis, assembly GCA_004024945.1. Lineage (NCBI taxonomy): Eukaryota > Metazoa > Chordata > Mammalia > Eulipotyphla > Talpidae > Uropsilus > Uropsilus gracilis. Next base: position 75,683 of record PVHY01004878.1, read on the forward strand.
TACTTTCATTTAGTTGTCCATATATTAGTGGAACCATTTGGTTTCTATCTTTTTCTTTTTGACTTGTTTCTGCTAATACGATTTCTTCTAGGTACATTTATGTTACCATAAATTCATCAAATTTCTCATTTTTAATTTATGATTGATTAATATTCCATTGTGGTATATATACACACAGCTTTCCATTGTGACTGGACCAGTTTACATTCCCAACAGCAGTGTAAGAGTGTTCCTTTCTCTCCACATTCATGCCAGCACTTGCAGTTGTCTGTTTTGTTAATGTGGGCCATTCTTACTGGTGTAAGGTGGTATCTCATTATGGTTTTGATTTGCATTTCCCTGATTGCTAGTGATATTGAGCAATTTTTCATGTGCCTGTTGGCCATTTGTATTTCCTCTTTGGAGAAGTGTCTTTTTAGTTCTTTTCCCTATTTTTTGATTGAGCTTCTTGTTTTGTTTTTTTTTTAGTTGTGTGAGTTCCTTGTGGATCTTCATTATTAATCCCTTATCACTCTTGTGGAGGGCAAAAATATTTTCCCATTCGGTTGGACTTCTTTTTGCTTTTTCTGTTGTCTCTTTTGCTCTACAGAAGCTTTTTAGTTTGATGTAGTCCCATCTGTTTATGTTTTCCTTCATTTTTTTTTGCCAGTTGTAGATGTGTCCAGAAAGGGATTTTTGAATTGTAATTCATTTAGGGTTTTGCCTAGGTTTTTCTCTATGTATTTTATGGTTTCAGGTCTGATTTCTAAAACTTTTATCCATTTTGAGTTGATTTTTGTACATGGTGTAAGGGAGTTGTCTTGGTTCATTTTTTTTTTGCATGTCTTGGTCCAGAATTCCCAACACCATTTATTGAAGAGGCTGTCTTTGTTCCAATGAAGGTTTTTCACTCCTTTGTAAGACAAAAATTTAATCAAAAGCTATTTTATAGAAAATAGATCCACAAAGTGGTCAAAAAATTCTCTAAAGTTCTAAACCTTGTGAGAGAGTCAAGAATCAAATCCAGACAAAGTGAGTTGTACGCTAAAGATACTGGAGTGTGAGGACTGGGGAGAAGGAAGCAACATCAGTACCCAAACTACTAGTAACTACAGCAGACAGGAAATTCCCAGATTAATGTTGATAAAGATTTTAATTTTTAAACCTAAGATAAAACCTAAGGAGATAAAACCTAAGGATAAAACCTAAGAAGAATGTCACCTTGGAATATGAGAAAGGGATAAATGAAAATTCTATTAGTTAAGACTGAGGCATAAGCATATCTTAAATATTAAAAATATTAAATATCAAATATATAACTATATTATACATATAGTACATATTTCCATATACAATGTGTGTGCTCTAGTAAATTCAAAGATACTGATGAAGATGATATGCACTAAATCTTCAAGGTGGAAAAACATAATCTTAAGAGATAGCAAAAACAAAACAAAGAGCTCAGTACTACAAAACTAGAAGATATCATTTTTTCCTTTTGTCAAAAAATGTTGTTTATGGAAAATAAAGGTGATTAATACCCATTGTTGAATTTTGTTTAGTGGGGAAAAGATGAAAAAAAAAAACTTTAACTCTAAAGAAAATCAACTTATGTATGTTTTATTTAGCTGTTTTATCTGTGCATCCTAGCCAATTGTTATTCATAAAGCTTCCAGAAACTATCACTAAATTGTATTGGGTTATTTGGCTCATGGAAAATAAGTTAAAGAGCCTAAGACAGAGCCTTTAATGGCATTCTGTTTGATCCCAGAATTTCGATTTATAATTTGTTATTCATTGCTACCAGTCTGGAGATATAAACTTGGGTCCTCAGATCTACTGAGTAGCAGATATCTTCACCTTAGAAGTGATATTTTTTTCCGTATTAAAATTGAGGTCGATGTAATTGGAAAATGCTGAAAGGAGGTATTCAGGAGTGCCCAAAATAGAGCTTTGCAAGTGTCACAGAGGGTTTTTTCTCTCAGACTCTGAGTATGGATTACATGTGTTTTAGCAACCCAGGTTGTTAAATAACTTGTTATATATAAGATTTTTTGCAATCCCTTCACTAATTATGAAAAAGCAATTTTACTAGAAGCAGAGCATATTACTCTGCTGAGGGCAATAGGAATTCAAAGGTCTTTCCCATTTCTCTGCCTGGCAAAACTATTCATCAACTACTCAAATGTCACTTCCTTTATAAAGTCAAGCAACCCAGAAAAGCAATGATTTCATCTCAGCCCTATACACCCACAGTTCTTTGCACATATGTTAAATATAGCAGTACCATTCTGTAGATGAGTATTAGATAATGTCATTCTCCCCACTGAAGAGTCATGTGTCACTTAGAGAAAAAACTTGTCTTAATCGTGTAGGTATTCCCAAAATATACAGTATTTGTTTCTTGCCTCCTCAATATTTAGAAACAGTATAATTTTGGGTTTTGTACTTTTACTAATTAGAAAATAAAGTAAAAACGAGTAGGGAGATCAGAATAAGTTTAAAAAATTCAATTAGTATAGAATTTAGAAGATATGGGATACCATTATCTAAACATATTGATGTTTACATTAATAATGCAGATTTTTCATTCTTGTTAATTTGCAATCAGTAACAATAGCAATGGGAAATTAATAGCTAAAACTCACAAAATAGTTGCTGTAAGTTCTCTATGAGATTTATTCAGTGTGATCATTTAAAGCCATCCTATGAACTAGCTGCCATTCCAATACAACATATAGCAAATGAAGGCTTACAACGATTAATGTTTGTCCAAACTCTCAGTACAAATATAAAGTGTAGTCACTGGACTTTGAACCTAAGTCATCAGATGTCAAAGTGTCTTCTTAAGCATGACATAGTACCTAGTACATAGGATCAACTCATGCTTTGAATGAATTGTAGAATGAGAGTACATGAAACCTTTTAGATGCTTATGGGAACTATCTGTGATTTATATTCTTCTCTTAGAGATGGGAGCAGTATACCACTGTGAAAGAAAGAGGGAGATATAGTCAGATCTGCTAGGACAAAGCTAATGACAGATCTAACAAATTAATAATATTGTCTAGCAGAGATTTCTTTTCTATGTGATGTTTTCATCAGAATGCGCCTGGGTATATAATTTATTTTTGCTGATGGCAAGGAATTCTCCAAGTTTTAAGACATAGCTCTCTGGAACATGTAACTGAATGTGACTTTTAAGAAGCTATTTGAGATATTTCATAAGTTAACCATTTCTTATGTGCAAATGGTGTGAATGGATACATCTCTTACAGACTTCATATGTTAATTGGGGCCAAAAATTAATATAATTCAGCAAAAAGTCAAGGAAACCAACAATTAGAATATAGTAGTAGGAAATTCTCTTGAAATCCCAGACCTCTTCCTTTTTTGCCTGTGCTTTGCGTTTCTCTAATTCTTCTCATTATTAATGTAACCAGGTAAGAGCACTTATTCATGTGAGTTTGATTTGGCAACATGAGCTTTGTGTTATGAATAACATTAACATCAATATTCTAACATGAATAACATTAGCAAACTATTTGTTTGATAATGTGACCTTGGTTATGTTATTTGAACTCTCTATGTAAATAAAAATCTCTCTAGTGGGAAGAATAAAGGATATCTTTATATAAACCATTGGGTGCCAATGTGATTGAGTCTTACAATCATTTAAAATCTCTCTTATAAAAATGTTATCAGTGAGCCCTATGGCATTACCACTATAACAGAGTCAAGTAGCTGCATACCCATAGTCCATTCTATTTTTCTTTCTTAGTCATTACACTTGGGATATGACTAAGGAGCCAAGTAAAAAACTTCCCAGCCTCCTTTGCAGCTAGCTGAGACCAGGTAGTTAGAGAACAAAAGTGATAATGATCTGTGTCACCTCAGTCCAGGCATACGCTGCCTTCCCTAAGCAATCTTTCTCTGACTCAACCAAAGATAGCAACCTAGACTTGATCAAGCAGATGACTATAGGGCTTACCTCTATGCTACTGAAAATAGTGATGTCCAGTCACATTGGTTATAAAAAGCTAAATCGTTGAAATTTAAATCAAATGAAAGATTGGTTCCTCAGACGCACTCACCATGCTTCATGTACAAAAATGACAAGTGATGAGTGGCTAGCATTCTTAAAGAACTTAAATGAAGAATAGAGTTAACATTTGAACAACACAAGGGTTAGGAACACCAAACCCTCCCATGTTCAAAATTCTGTACATACCTGTTGACCTCCCCAAAATTTAATTATTACTTTAAAAAAGTGGTTTTATTAAATAATAATTTATCTATGATATAATAATGATATCTTTATAGTCACAGATCCAGAAACACTACTGAATACAAATTATAATAAATGCAGGTAAATAAGTGTATAGGCATAATTAATATTAACAAAATTATTGGGGTAAAAAAAGTGTATAGACATAATTAATATTAGCGAAAATATTAACATTTTTCCAAAATTACAGAAAACCTGCTAAAGCAGTATTCCTATATACTTTTCTTTTGGGAGAAGGGAGGGGATACATAGTTTAGCCCTTTTAAAGGAAATACTATATTTTATCTCAAAAAGATGTGTGTGAAATTAAAAACAATATTCAACTCTTGGGAATTACAGTATACTTTAGATATATCATACAGGTCTGATGAAAGGCAGAACCAGGATGCCTTGAAGTTGTATCTAAAAGTAATTCTATAAAAATATTTTATATGTCTTATTGGGAAAAATTATAAATACTGTTATTTTACAGTTATTACTGCTATCATTTCTAAAGTTTTGTTGTTCTTCCTGTTGCTTAGAAAATGCTGTCAAAGTCAGTTTAAATATCTTGTGCTTAACATTTTGTTTGGAAAAGCAAATGAAGGGAACATTAGCTAATCTGAAGTTTGAGTTTAACAGTAAGATTAACTCAATTACATCTAAACTACATCAAGTCTTGAAATTGGGTCAAATTAGTAAGACAAATAAAATTATTGGGTTTTTTAAATTAATTTATTAACTTTTATTCTTTAAATCACAACCTCAGTAAATGATTCTTAGGATACCTCCCTCTCCCTCCTCCCTCTGGTGCTCCCTCCATTCTCTCAACCCCCATTCTTTGTTGTTTACTAGTATGTGTTAAGCCCATTAGTCTTTTTCCTGTGACCGTGTTCTTTCACTGAGTGAGGGACTGTGTTGTTGGAACCAGGTAAACTTTGCTGGTAGGTTTTCAATATTAAGATTGCATTTTTTTAAAGTACCCGCTTCAGTAATTTGGACAAAAATAGGAAAATCACAAATTATGGCAAATTCAAGAATTCAAAATCCATCTCTGTGGCAATAGGGTGGTTGTTTATAATTTATCCACAACAGTTTGGGAATATTAGGTATTATTTTGACTTGTTGAATAACTATCAATATAGTACTTGATAGTTGTAACTGAGGGTGATGTGGAGAGCTATTATAATTTTTTCTCAGTGTTTCACATTTATACACTCAACTCTTTCTCCATTCTATGTGTTATAAGACCTTAGGAGAGTGGAAACAATCTTGCCAAACCCAGATTGTTTTATCCTGATATTTGTATCCTGTTATTTGATTTCTTTTAATATAGGAACTAGTAGTCATGTCTTTGAATCACCCTGAAATTCTGTGAAGAACCTCCTATTTTATAACTAATTGAAATGACACCTTTAATTTATCAAAAGGTAAAATCTGGTGATGGTATGGATTAAAGATCATATTCTTTGTACAGGTAGCAGTCACTCAAGTTCATACCTCAAAATTCCTGCTACGACCACCCACAGGTCTGGAGGATCTTGCTCTTAAAGGTTTTGTGAAGAGCCATCTATATTCTTTAAGAATCTAAACAGATTTTAGTTTCAACCTTCAGATAAAACAGCTAAAATTGGCTCTTTTCCAATAATTTTAATTAAATTTTCACTTTTTCATGTTACAGATAATGAACTTTCTTGATTATTTTGCTAACATGTCATTTCACTGATCTTCACTTTCCTTTGAAATTTTCTCTTGATTTTAATTTGCATGGAAAAACTTGGTATTCAATTGAGTCAATTAGGATGTTAATAAAACTGAAATAAATCATTTTGGACCTTGAGAGTTTGTCTGGAGATGCTATATCTGAGGTCAGTCACTGGTATGCTCTTGATCAAAGAAAGGCTCATGTCTCTATCCCCTGAAACCAAGCATATAGATCTTTGAGAGTATGAACATGGAGCATGAAGAAGGGAACAACTGTCTAAGCAGCCAGGTCAACCGCATCAACCCTAGTAGTCAGTAGGATGACAGATGTTGCAGTCAGGCTGTTCTCACAAAAGATTTGGTGCACGAACATGTGCACACCTGCAAGAGTAAAAACGTAGCCCCAAATTATCCAGATATGCAAAAAAATGACAAATATTAACAAAAAATGAAAATAGGAAAATAACATATTTTAATATCTAATATGCAGTGATTCATAGATGACGATGTTTCTGAAAAAATATTACTTTGTTTTGCATTTTGGTTTCACCACATGGGATTGCACTGAGCTAGAATGTAGTACACATTAGAGTTCCTGATGGGAATTCAGGGCAATTTAAACTTTATATGACAGAAAATCTAAACTAGAGAAAATGAGCAATTCTACATTATTAGGACATAAGATTTTGATAATAAGTGAAACCTGTTAGGCACAGATTCTAGAGTTCATATCTTATAAAGCAGAAATTAATAATTCTAAGAAATTTTGCATATACTACTCTATCAATTTATAGATTTTCATATTTTTTAATAAATACTAGTGCATGGAGAGGACAAGTATAAATGTATAAATGTAATTTATACATTTCATGTATAAATTATGCTATAGAATAAAGATGTCATGGACTTCCTCATTAGGGCCCCTTTTAGATTGTAAATAGGAATTCTGAAACAGGAGCACCACAGCACAAACTGTGGGGCAAGATTGGTACTTTGCCACTGCTGCTGACATAACAAGAGTAGTTGAAAGTGATGGCAGTTTCTCCCAGCCTTAGAAGCTGCCTGTGGGCTCTGCAAGAGGCAGCAGGTAGTGGGCATTTTACTGTGTACCACAAGTGACACCACTGGATGCAGGCAGAGGCCATCAGTGACAGCGGATGGCAATGGGCACCACCATGCCATCCCCCTGGCATGTAACCCTTGGTTCAGAGCTGCAGGGAGGAGCAAGTTCCGACCCTGTAGCTTGTGGATTGGGAAACTGGACTGATAAAGGACAAGCTAGGAGCTGGTTGGTAAGTGGTCCAATCAGTCAGAGGATAGACAACAAATGAATCAGACTTGTAGGCTGGTGATGCTGAAGGAGGATATAAGGCAGGCAGGAGCCAGCTTGGGATTCTGACTCACTCTGTTCCTGAGGACTCTTACAGGGAGACACCATTCCCCGCTCCTAAAGAAAGAAGAAAGACTGGGCCTGGGACTGTCAGCACAGGGTGCAGCGCGGAAGTCTTGGCCTGGCCCAGCGCCCTCCACAGCCCCGCCATGACCGCCTCGCACGCATCGGCTCCATCCACCTCAGGAGGGTAGATGGGATGGAGGGCCCGGGTTCGGTCTGGAGGGATCGTCCCCACTTGCGTGGGGTGCCACATGGGCAAATTCGTCCGCGCCTGCAGCAGCCTGGATATAGGTTACCATAGAGTCTGACCGGCTTTCTTGCCCCTGTGTGGCGGGGAAGGAACATAGGCCAGGGCTACTTCCGGGGTCTCAGCCTGGACTGCACACACACCTGAGGCCGGCTAAGAAGCCGGGTGCAGTGTGTGGGGAAGGGGGGAGGTGGTTCGACACTGTCCCCTCTTATTTAGCCTCCACTCCAAGGAGCCCACACCAGCAGTAAGTATATCGAGCAAACTTCAACCACAGAAACAGAAGAGGCAAGGAACAACAAGAAAGACTCTAAAAAACACATGCCTCTAAGGCAGGACTCAAAAAGAGCAAGGCAAGTTCACAGAACACTGAACTGTGAGAACAAACATGAAAGAGCTATGCCTACCACTCACCAGGGAGCTGTGACCAAAAACCCTGCACAGAGATGCTCTCAATAAAGAACAGCACACTCCCTTTGCCAGAGGGAGAACGCCTACAAAATGGCAGTGGTCCCACAGCAAAGCTCCTAAAAAGGAGACTAGGAGACCTACCATCAGCCGATGGCTGTCCCCATCAAGGAGCAGCTCTAGCAAAACATAACACTGGGAGTCAGATCCCCAAAGCCAAAGACCTGAAATGTAATGGGATGGAGCAGCAAAATGAGGCAGAAAACAACAGAAAGAACAGCCACCAAGAAACAAGAAGCATGGATACAAGCCAAAGGCACTTGAATTGGCCAATGAAGACAAAAAAACCAAAAAGACTAAAGGGCTAAACATGGACAAACAAAAAGAAAGGAGGCAAAAGAGAACAGAGGGGCCTGATAGGGTGGGGTAATTCCATGGGGATTAACAACTATGCAATCATGTACAAAATCCAAAAATAAAAAATAAAAATTATAAATTAAAAAAGAAAAAGAAGCACTCCATTCTGACTTCCAAAAAAGAAAGAAGAATCATCCAGGAGTAAATCTCTGGAAAAAGAACCTGGGCCACCAGCACCTTCCAGCTCTGCCTCTGACATGTCTGAAAGGAGCACCAGGTCCTGGGTCCGGGGTCTCAGAGAACTGTTTGTTGTTGGTGTAACCACTTGCGATGTAAAGTACTCTTTGTGTGTCCTGTTTGTTAAACAAACGACATTGTTGCTGTCCCCTGAGCCTCAGTGGTCTTGTAATTGTGAGTGTAGGTAAGACCCCACAGTGACCTGTCCTCTGCTGGTCACTGTCCTCTGGATGGCTTTAGCCCATCTATCACCTTGTAGAGCTCTTTTAATTCAATTAGCAAATAAACTAGAATTTTAGAGAAGAATTTTCATAACATATTAAATGGAATGACTGATTCCAGGGAGGTTCGCAATGGTGTTGTTTCTAGACATGATCACCAACAGCCAGTTATGAATAAGAACACCACAAAGAGCACTGCTGGGAATAGTTACCTGCCTTCTCATCTGATGGACCATACAAAAGTAGAATTATGACTGTATATTTCAAACCCTGATCAGTGGGAAATCCTGAGTGTTGGCACAAATATAAACATGGGTCATAAATTAGCCATTAAAAGGACTTGTTATTCAGGATCTTGGGCCTTCTTTAAATTTATAAGCGGTTTGCAGAGCCTCTGAGACTAATGAATTAATAAACTATTTCAGCCAACCAGTAAAGTATTATGCATGATTGAAAAGTACTGTAGCTGAATTCTCTGATTAATGAAGGGTAAATTACTGTTAATGCTTGTAATAAATGTCACAGGTAGTATTTCACTGGGCAGAAGCCAGGATGCACTATGGGCTTCACTGGTTTAAATACTATGGATAAAACAATGACTAACTAATCCACTGGAAGTGTTCAAATTCTTCGACATGTTCTGGTTAAAAGCAAAATCTATCTATGTGATGGAAAGGAGACATTGTACTTCCTGCACACCCCATAGCGATTAGGAGTAGCGTTGACATCATTCTTTTATGAAAGGGTTGGAAGGCAGCGAAATGTTGAAGTTAAAAATATACCAAATTGAAAAAAAAACAGCAGGTATGAATGAAATATTCTGGCCAAACAAATAATGTTCTAAATCTCTTTTCATAATGAACACTTTTGGATCTTAAAATTATGAAACTACATAAATTCAGGAGCCTTATTATTTTAATCATAGCCAAAAAATAGCTTTTTGCATTAACTTCAAAATTTCCTCCAGAGATATGTCAATTCTGACACTTTTTAACAGCCTAGAGGGAGACCTTCCAACTTCCAGTCTGACAGCAGATTGTCAGCCCACTGTCAACCCTTTGACCACAGAAATGTCACACATGTAAGCAAGGAGGTCTTTGAGGAATCAGGGACAGGAAATAGGACTCTCTATTTCAATTTCTCTTTTGTTCAATCTCTGTTGTTGGACTACAACTCACCATCTGGTTCCCTATGTGTTACCTAAACATAATGTAATAAAGTCAGGACAACATGGATTTCAGGTATTTTAATAAATATAAAGGAAAAGAAAATGCTGAAAATAGGAAGCAAGTATGAAAAAAATTCATACTTTTCCTTTATATGAATGGTTCAGTGTAGACACCATGAAAATATTGCTATGCATGTGAATGGGCAAATGCAAAGAGAGTACTGTAGAAATGGGTTGGATGACACTAACCCAAATATATACTGACCATGGAAAGACCAAGAATAAAACATATATAGCTGAACACTAGAATGGTGAGGCTACAACACCAATTCTCATTTGGCAAACAAGGTTGAAGTAAGCTGATATAAATAGGAAGATGATAGTTTCAAGGCGGTACTAGTGGAGTGAAAGCACAAGTGTGAAAGCCATTTAGTGAAAAAGCTAAAAAAAAAAGTGTACAAAATAGTAAGTTGAGGTCAGGGGTTAAGACTTTCAAATGGAATATAATTGTTCCAGCAGTGGAAGGAATCTAAGTGATGTTCTGGTCCAAATTGGTAATGGGAAGACAGATAGAGGTGAAGGTCACTAGGGATGGCAGCACAGGAAAGAAGAGACTAGAGTCTTGCATTCTTGATTCAAACAAACAATGTGGTGTGGGGCAATCTTTTATCACTGTGAATTCAGTAGATGAAAGAGGTGGGAAATAATAGCAAGGATCCTAGAATCAGTCACAATCATGTTCAGATTCCTGCTTCCTCCTTTGCTCACCAGGTGGCTTTCTAAACTTTTAATATCATAGTTTGCAAATAAAGGTGAGTGCTTGATTGAGATAAAGTGAAATGACCTATATAAGATAACTGACTTCTTCAGTACTGGTATATAATAAGTACACAGTCAACAAAATGGATTCCATTTTCTAAGTTAAGATCTAATAGTCAATAATCTACTCTTTTATGACATACTAGCTTTCCTCATCCTGAATCTTCAATATACCTACTTCTGCATTCTGCCTTTCAGTACATATCAATTCACAGGTGCTACCTGATCAGGATTAGCATTATCTCTGTAACAAAATCTAATACCATTTATACCCAGTGTGCACAACTATTTATTATTGCCTTTATGCAAAACTGTTAATAGTCTTCATTAGGAAGGGTGATAATAACTTACTGTGACTCACCAATATCAGTATTCCATGTACTAACCCAGGAAGAGGTGTAACCAGTGTTAATCACAGATTTCAGTTATTTACTATTATTGCTAAATCTGTCTATACTAATTAAACATAATTCATTAGAATTGATCCTGTCTGGAAGGTTGTTTTAAATTCAAGGTTTAACTTAGTATTTTTAACAAAACCCATTTTTAAAAGTTTATTGTTTTATATTCATCACCTAAATGTTCCTGTTTCTTTTTTTAAAATTGGATATCTTAACAAGCTATTCAGAAGTGTCCTGATTAGAATGATAATCTCTGTGCTGATTCCCTGATGAGGTTCTATGCTAATGCACTTTTATAAACAGAGAGAATGATGTATTTAAAAAATTGGAAAATGTGTTTCTGATAATGAGATATGTTCTTTACCAAAGAGTAAAGAATGAAATGTCACCTGGAAAGTTTACAAACAAGGAAATATAGAAATATTTGTCTAGTAAATTATTTCCAGACCTGTCATTAAAAACTTTATCTGACCCCTAGCATGAAGTAGGAAATAAACTGACAAGGTGCCAACAAGCCTCTGCTATTAATCAACTGCACCTCCTTAACCAAAGTTTGAATCACCTCTTTTGGACCTTACAGGGAAAAAATGCCATCTAAGTGATCCATAAGTTTCCGTTGGCCATAATATGATTCTGCTATCAAAATGATCCCATTTCAGATAACAATCATTTTAACTTAAAAATTGTGAAGAGCTTGTACTATCGGGGAGGGAGGGCGGGAGGGGGGATATGTTAATGTCTTCAAGTTGACAACGAAGCATTATTATTAAGATTAAAAATAAAAGATAATATTTAGGTAAGGTGAGTCCTGTGCCACTGGGTCTCAGGGTTTCGGGGTCTTGGGGTCTAGGAATCTCAGGCTGGAGGACCTGGCCTTCTCCCTTATGTAGGGTTGGGGACCGGGAGGATCCCCTGGGAGCTTGAGCTGGGAAAGAAGAGTCATAGGCACCTGATCCAAGCTGGGCTGGAAGTAAGGGCTGAGGTCCCCTTGAAAGGCCTGGCCCTTTAGGGAGTCCCCCAGTAGGGGATAGGGTAAGACTTCTCAGGGCTAGGAGTGTTGGGGCTGGAGGCCCTGGCCTCTATCCTTTCAGTGTGCAGGGAGTGGGGGTGGGGCAGCCTCAGTCAGAGGTCCTTAGTAGGCTCTGCCTTCCAAGCCTGTCCCTGTGAGTTTAGTCAAGCTGGAGGTGGGAGTGGAGGTCCTATTGGAAGGTTCAGGCTCTTGGAGAAGAGCTCCAGCACCACCACCCCCGCGGCTGCCCAGGTCCCTGGCAGGGGTGAAGGTGTCGGGTAAGTCCTATGTGACCAGGATCTCAGGACCTCAGGGTCTCAGGGCCTCAGGTCCAGAGGTCTCAGGCTGGGGAAGCCGGCCTGTGCTTCCATGTGGGCAGGGGGTGGGGACCAGACACCTCTGCTGGGATGCAGGGGGAGATGGGGGCTCCCTCTGATTTACTCCAACCTCAATCAGATCAGGACTAGGAATGAAAAAACCAGTCTCTTCAGATGCAGATATAATGGGGAGGAAAGGAAGTAATAGCCTGGATACACTCACCACTTGGGTGGGACAAACTTCATGTTGGAAGCCACTGAGACAAGAAGGTGAGACCAGCTATTGAGGTGACCTGTCACAGATTTCTACCTGCATTGTCTCCAGGGCTGGGGAACCAAACCCCTGGTCCACAGTTTCATGCAACATGAATGAAGTTCCCTCTTTTACCAATTAATGGGAGAAGAAGGCTACAGAGATATTGCTCTAATCCCATGGCAGAACTGCTAACACGAGAGAGGAGAGGAGCTAGACCAACCACCTGGGAAATTCTGCACCAGCAGGGATTACCTCCACTGCAAGCAGCTGGGATTTTGGCTCCCAAACGAAGATATCAGAACTATACAGCACACAAGCAGCACCAAGTGACAGACATCAGAAAGGATCCTGAAGAAGCGCACCACATATTTAACCTACAACAAGTTCCTGATGTGCTCGGCCCTGGCTACTCACTTCAGTTACCCCGTAGAGATGCGAGCAGCCTCATCTGCTACTGTCCAGGAGAGCACCCAGGATAAAAGGACATTG
>PVHY01004879.1:0-88929 GCA_004024945.1 Uropsilus gracilis
AAAAAAAAAGAAACTAAAGGACATATAAAAATGTAGATGACTCTCACAAACAAAAGAAGTGGACACAAAGCGTACATGTGTGATACTATGTATGGATGAGTATGTTGCACAAAATGTGAAGATTTAATTTTAGACATTAATGCTCACCAGAAAGTATCTATTTTTGAAGAGATACTAGACATTAGTACTAGATATTAAGTACTAAGATAAAAAGAATTCAGATTTTAGTACTTTGTGGCAATTTATATAACAGACTCAATAATGGAGAGAAGAGAGAAGCCCATCAGCATGGACTTCCTCTATTGCTGTAACATTGTTCTTTAAGGTGATCAACCAGATACCAGATGGCAAATTGACACCAGCATTATTGTTTTATTCTGAAGAGTCAGTTATTTTTATTTTTATTTTTTTTTTGGAGACTAGGTCTCACTATGTTCCCCAGGGTACCACAAACTCAAGCAATCCCCAGCCTCAGCCTCCCAGGTAGCTGGAATTACAGGTACCCGCCACAGCACCCAGCTGCTTTTTTGAGACCAGGTCTTCACTTTGTTTCCCGGGGTAGTTTCAAACTCATGAACTCAAGTGATCTCAAGCCTCTTGCCCCCCAGTGCTTGGACAACAGGCGCACACCACCATGCCTGGCAGAAAAGTCAGTTCTTGATACTTACTTATTCATGGTTTGAATTTGCCTTTCTTGCCCATCATGCTTTAGGTACCTTCATCATATAGGGCCTTATGGAATATCTGTACCACAGTATGTAATTCCACACAACTAACATACAATCAGGAAATCCATCTCACAACTAAGGAGATTCAGGAGTGGGCCTGTGATTATGGAATACACTGTTCCTATTGCAATACTGCACCATCCAGGAGCAGCTGTGCTAACTTAAAGTTGCAGTGGCTTGTAGAAAGTGCAGTTGACTTGTCAGCTTAGAGGCAGTGCTCTTTGAGGGTGAGGTGCCATCCTCCAGGATGCAGCATATGGACTGAACTAGAAGCCTCTGATTGGTGCTGTGCTTCAAGGAGGAAGAAGACCTAGGGCTCAGGAACCAAGAGGTAGTTCCACTTAACCTCATTCCCAATGACTCCCAGGAGGGCTCTGTGCTGCCTGTTGATACAACTCTAGGTTTTTCAGGATCAGAGGGACCTTGAAAGAGACTAGCTCTTGCCAGGAGACACAGAAAGAGTCTACTGGACTACAAACTAGGGTCTTTTGGACAGTAGGAGAAACAAGGGACTAACAAGCAAGAAACAGGGTCACCATCTCATCAGAAGTAATTGACATAAGCCGGGCACAGTGGTGCGTGCTTTTAAGCACAGCTACAGAGCATGGCTGAGACTAGGAATCACTTGAGTCCATGGGTTTGAGATCCAAGACCTACCCAGGGCAACAGAGTGAGACCTGTCTCAAAAAATAGCTGGGTATGGTGGTGCCTACCTGTAATCCCAGCTACCTGGGAAGCTGAGGCTGGGGATCACTTGAGTCCGTGGTACCCTGGGCAATGTGAGCCTGTGGTTCCCCTGGAAAAATAGTGAGACCTAGTCTCAAAAAAAAAATTTTTTTTTTGACATAGCAGAAGATAGGGTGCTGTTAGATAAAGAGTGCAGGAAGGAACCTGAGTGGAACTTAGTTCATCTACCTGGGCACTTTGTGCTACTCATTTGGCCAACTGACTCACTCAATGGATTTGCGCAGCAACTTAACCCTTTTGTACTCCCAAATCTTAGTATCTTTAGTACCTGCTTACTGTAGAATCCAACTGACACAGTTTTGTGTAGGTCTACTATGTCCTGAATAATTTTTGACCACTTTATTTAGGTTTGGGGAGTATTTGTTAAATTTCTTTTATTAATGTATTCCTTTTGCAGCCTGTAGTTCTGTTTTTTAAAACTAAGGTTAGGATTATAAAAGTTAGGGTTACAAGCGATTCCTGGCTTACACAGTTCCCACATGTAAGAATTTCAGCTACTTTAATTAACACTATCAAGAACCTAAGACTTACTGTACGTACCACAGGAATTGGTTCATGCAGTTACAGAGACTCAGAAGTCCCATAATATGCAATCAGCAAACTTGGAAATCTAGTAGAGTCAGTGGTATAATTCAGTTCAAATGCCTGAGAACCAATAGCTCCAGCCTGAAAGCAGGAAAAGATGGACAACTCAGCTCAAGAAGAGAGAGAATTCATTCCTCCTCTGCCTTTTTGTTCCATTTAGGTTCCCACTGGATTTGATGATGCCCACCTATACTGATGATGGCACATCTTCTACCAATCCTCTGTAGTACATCTTTGATTCAGTCTACTGAATCAAATTCTAATCTCTCCCAGAAACACCCAGAAATTAATTTTTACCAGCTATATGGGCATCCCTTAGACCAGTCAGGTTGACCCATAAAATTAACAATCACAGTCATACTACTTTTTGTTCTGGTTTAAATGAAATGGGTTTTCTGGTCCATTAGTAGGATGGGACAAGAAAATGTTTTTAGCTTTACAAGGTTCTCTTTAAGTGAAGATTCATGGTTTAGAAACAGGAGTTATACTGAGTAATACAAGGCTCAATCCCAAGGGATTCTGACTTAAGGTGGAATGACATTTGGAGATGTGTATTTTGTTAATATGCTCTAGATAATCAAATGCACAAGTCTGAGAACTATTTCACTAGACCAATTGCCTGACATGGTAATCATATGACTTTAAACTTTCAAATTTTAATAAAATAAAAAATTCAGTTCCTTAGTTGAACTAGCAACATTTCAAATGTACAAGAGTCACATGCGGTTCAGTGACCACTGTATTAAACATTTCCATGATTGCAGCGATCTTCTGGACAGCAATGCTCTGGACAGTTGTTTTCATAACAGGGGGTACATTCCCAAAAGTATGTTTAAAAATTGTTTACTGATGGGTTTGGATAGTGAAAAAGTTTGGAGACTGTTACATTAAGTACCTTTGTCTTTTCAAACATTTGCCTGGGAGTTGAAAAAGATCATTTTTAACTGGAGTTCTTTTTTCAGCATGGATTTTTATACTTCAAACCCAAATCCACAAACATGAGAAGTCCCCTTTTCTTTTTAAATATACACATATAAGATATTTTATTTCAAAAAGCACAAGGACATTATACAAGTTTTCAATTTACATTTTGCAATAAAAGATATCAATATATGCATTATTTGTATAACTTCATCATGGATGGAATTTGAATCAGTGGTATAAACATGTTGCAGTCACTAAATAGAGATCATCATCACAGTGAACCAAAATGCATAGTTGTTATGAAATGACAAATGACCACTAACAGGTGAACTCACAGCCCATACACCAACATAATAAGTTAATTACACAGATACGTTTGTTTTCACTGCATCATTAAAATTCCTGCCAGCTGCTCATCTAATATTAGAAAAGTTTTGGAGCTATCCGGTTGAACCAGTCCCTCCACATAATACACTAAAGAAAATAAAGTGACTTTTGCTGATTTGTAAGTAAACTTCATAGGCATAATTAAATTGCTTACAATGACGAAGTCAAATCATTAGGATGTTGGAATATGATTAGAAAGCCCTTAGGCCGGGGAGCTTAGATGTGAACACACATCCTATCAGATGTATGCTCATCTATAGGACAGAGATCCGAATCAATCTTAACAAGTGAAACTCAATATGATAGGGATTCTTTGGCAGTAAAGGTCTGACTGGCCATTGCAGAATAGTCCCTCTGGCAGCTTAATGAACCCCAAGGTTTATGAATTGAATATAAAAACACTAGAAATAGTCTATCTTTGCTAAACTGGGGCCAATGAGGGCAGAAATCAACACCTTCTGCTGACTATTATGGCTCCGACTTCCCAGTCAGACAAATCCATCCAAGAAAATTATCGAAGAAACAAAAGAGATATATTCAAATCATTTTATCATACTAGCAAATTATACAAACTGAAATCAAATGTTCTACTCTTCATCAATTGTTACAAATGTTCACTGGAGTTGTATCTATTTCCTGATACCTTCTGAATAATAATTATTCAAGTAGAAATTCATGATTGTGATTCTGAAGGCTCTCCATGCCAATCCCCTACTGCAAAAATCTACCATTTCTTTATTTTTACATAAAAATACAAAAAAATCTAGCCCCAGATGTGCATCATTGATCATTTTGCAAGTAAAGTTTTACTTCCTCATCTTTGATGAGCAAATAAGTTAGGAGTACATTCACACTTTTATATAAGACAGTAGTCACCCTAGGATAAAAAATGTATTCCTCAAATACTCACATTACTCTAGAGACAACAGAAGCAAGGATGGAAGATTTCAACTTTTATTCCGTCTGATGTTTTTTTTATCACAAGTTCTCGATAGAAAAAGTTAAAGCCAAAAACCAAGAAGTCTATGCACTGATTTGGGAGAGCTCTATTATTTACGAACAAGATGGCTCAACCACAGTGTGTTGTAACAGGACACAGACTATTGATCACATGGTGTTTTTGGTTGTCTGCACTAGTCATAAAACCAGAGTTCATGAAAAGGTTGCACACAGATAACAAATAAACAATTTGTCTTTTACAAAGGCATAGTTATAGAATCAGCTAAAATTTGATTTTTGTAATTTACATTTGTCATGCTCCATCATTGGAATTTTCTTGTTCTCATTCCTGATAGAAACAGATAGAAACTATCTGATAGTTTCTATCTGTTTCTATCAGGAATGCATCGACTTCTAAGAGTCAAATAGGATTGTGTCACAATTAGGAGACAAGTGATCTCATTTTAGAAACTTGCCTTTAGAAAATGGAAAGTATAATTTCAAAATACAACACAGCTATTTGTGGTCAGAGGTGAGAATTACAGGCTCTTTGTCTCAACAGCAATGAATAATGAATACATTATCCTAACTCTTCATGAGTTCTACAGTGGGGGGAAAAAAGATTTTGCACATTGGTAGAAATATCAACTCTGTTCATATAGAAATTTTGCTTGATTTCTGGCTGAAGCAGCAAGTGGCACATTAGGGTTATTTCCTTAAAAGAGAAATTATTTTTAAAAAATATACTTTGGGGAAAAACTTTTTCAAAGCACACCAATTTTTTTTTTTTTCTCAATTTTTTTTCTCTTCAGCTGTAATAAAACTATCAGAGATTACTATCAGTGATCCAATGTTAGCTAAACTAAACTTGGTGAAGAAATAACAAATACATTATTATTGAAGAGTCAACCAACATATAAAAGTACCCACAACTGCTCAATGTCACTTCATTTACTAGGTGGGTACAATGAAATGAAATGGGGCAGATTATGATGAGAAATGAGTTTTCTGGAAATACCAGCAGATTATTTGGGGTAAACAAGCATTTCTTTAGTGCTCTGGAACATAAAACAGATTAGATCGATGTCCTTATTTTTTTCCTTGAAGCACATGTTCGCTAACTGAAAGGAATACTCCATTAAGGGATATTTTATTGGTTTATGTGAATCTAGACATGGAGCAAAATATCCTCCAACCCTTCCCCAGCCCTCAGAAAGGTGTCCATAATTTTGAATTGGTCTTCATTACTGTCGTCATTCCTTATTGTTCCAAGCCAGAGATGAAGCTCATAGTAACTGCCAGTTGAATCCAAATAACATCTGATTAGTTTCCTGGCTCCTAGCAATCTCTTCTATAATGCAGTGTTGTTGCCACACCAAGTGGAGCTTACGATACCGCTCATGAGAGAGATGAAGAGGATTACCCCTCCTTCCGGAAAAACAAAGACAACATATAAGTTTGAATCAAACAGCTGAAACATCTTTATTACCTTAAATTAGTCTGAACTCTAATAGTCAGATTCTTGGAACTGAAAGGAATTACCAGGACAAGGGAATTTGGGAGGACCAGGCAAAAAATGGTGCCTGAGAGAGACCCAGGTTTCTAGGCTTCTAGGTCACTTCCAACACAACCAGGGTGGCTCATGTTGAGTGGCACAGTTGGTGAGGAGGTCTCAGCTTGAATGTGGAAGACCTTACCTATTTGTGGCACTTTGTGGAGTGGAAATTAGCATATGCTGTCTTCCTGAAGTAGTAGCACAGAAAATCAACTAAGTTCATCACTTACCCCATCTCTGCATCAGGTTCAAACCTTTTCCCTGAGTAAATGTATTTTCTCCTACAACTCTCATGCAAATCCACTTGCCAACCAGCTAAAAAGAGAAATGAACCACTAGCCA
This sequence comes from Uropsilus gracilis, assembly GCA_004024945.1. Lineage (NCBI taxonomy): Eukaryota > Metazoa > Chordata > Mammalia > Eulipotyphla > Talpidae > Uropsilus > Uropsilus gracilis. The sequence continues at coordinate 6,208 of PVHY01004879.1, forward strand.
AGTGCTAGGGACCATAGAACTGGTTTGGATCACCACTGTACACGGGCCAGAAAAGTATACATAATTTTAAGTTATCATTCTTTACTTGTATCAAGTGATGACCAGTATACTGATCTTACATGTCTCTCTTTGAGCAGAAGATTTATTAAACAATTCACTGTTTTTTCCATCATGTGAGAACAAATGAACAAAACAAAAGTGGTATTTTCCTGTCATGACTGATCACTACGAATGTGACAGGTTACTTAGTTAATGAAGTAGACATTTACTTCCTTGATTATTCAGAAAATATGTCAGGTGTGCCATGGGGGTTATGGGACCTCAGTTAAATAACTAGCTAAGCTTTTTCAGCCTCTATATAAGTCTACTGGCCCCTGTTCACCCAGCTATTTCTTGTCTTTTCATACCAGAGACAGGTCAGATGTGCTAAGTCACCAATTATATTCTGCTACTCAAAAGTATTTGCATATAGTTGTTCTGTGACACAGCAGAACTGCTGGTGATTAGCAAATATTTAAATAAAATAACTTCACTTGAATTCCAGAGTTGCACAGTTTGCAACACTGCACAAGAGGTAAGCAAAAACTACTAAGATTTGGTTGTTGTCAATAATGGAGTATGATGAGATTCTCATTCTTCAGATGCTTAAGTCTCAGCTGATTGAGCATTTTCAAATTGTCTAATTAATTTAAAAATCTGCTTATTTGAATCTTTGTAGAACAAGTAGTATTTTTTATTCTCAATCATTAACTGCTTTTACTATGAAGTACTTTTTTCTCACTAAACCCAAAGATTTTATACTGGTAAAATCTGTCACCTCAGAAACAAATTTCTGTATGCTCAAAGAGGGTCTAAGCCTCATCAAATAAGCCCACTCATTCTAAATAACATTTAAAATTAAGAGAGACAGCTTACTTACTATGAAGGATCTAATCTTTACATGTACTTTGGGGAACAATATTCCCTCAGTTCCTAACACTAGGACAGAATACAGAAAAGTTCAGAACTCTCGGTATTTTGCTTATAAAATTATAAAATACTTTGCTAATAAAGTTTCAAGTGTGGTAAAACAATGAATTATCTGTTTTACACCAAACTCTTTCACTAGACACTACAGATTTCTTTCTTTTATTTGTCAGTGTCAAGCTGTCTAAATAATTATGAAGAAAGGTTGATTAAAAAAAATAGTCTTCTAACATTTGGATGGCTGGTATCTTTAAACCTTTTGGGAAACTATTACCTTAAAATTTTGGAGAAGCATAAAACTGTTGAAAGTTAGGCAATACATTTAGGATGACATCATATTTAGTATTTTAAATTTACAGTTTAAAAACATCTCTCAACATTCAGCATTACATTTTGTGTTTAAAGAACTGTTACCATCTATATACAATGATGTAACCAAAAAAAAAAAAAAAATCTTACTTCAGCCCAGGGTCTGTTTCTCCATATTCATCCAAGTAAGGAGCGGGATAGGCACAGCCTCTGGCTTTCCCTTCAACAAGAACCACTCTGCATTCTCTGATTCTGAAGCAGAAAATAACCAACAGGAAATATATTATTAAGTACATGTGTGCAAATGATAGGTCAACGTTTTCTTTATCTATTATTAGAAAGAGAAAGACATGACCGATATCTGTTAGAGACACATATAATAACAATAGGGAAACAAAACTATGTTTTGTCTAAATAAAAGAGAATAAACACTACTACTTTCAGTGCAACTATTGGAAAGGAGCAATGGATTTAGGGAAGTGGGGTCAGTAATACTGACTTTATATATTAAAGAGAGTAAAGAGGCTGCCCTACTCCAGCCAGATATCCTCCAGCCAGATACCCTGGGAACTAGCTGTGAGGGTTGTTTTTGTTCGGTTTCCTGACTTATAATCTGGATGGGGGGAGAGAACGTACGAGAACAGAACTCTGAGTTTGTTAACAGGTTAGAGAGAAGACCAGTTAGTGAAGTGTGAATCTTTTTCTGTTAGAGTTTCCACTAATTTGGATTCAAAGGAACAACTGCCACTTTGAAAGCATTTGGGACTCTTACAGCAGAGAAATGGAGACAAAAAGAAAAGGTTGTGCACGTGTATACAGTGGGAGTAAGAACTCTGTGGACAAAAATTATGAAATAAAAATTGGGTTAGATAGCGGGTTTAATCACTACAGATTCCCTAAAAAAAGACAACAGGTGTTTGGGGTTTCACTTTCATGCATTCATTTCCTTTGCTGGAACAGATGCCTACAAACAATGATTACATATTCTATAGCAATTATATAACATGAAGAGAATGAAAAAAAAAAAGTACACACATCCACACTGAACTTTTATCCCCTCTCAGGCAACTAACAATCCTTTGTAACTATGAGTAATTATTCTACTCTCAGTTTTTTGCTAAGAGATGAGGGAAAACAATGGTTGATAGAGAAAACATAAATTTAGACAACAATATACATTTACATTTTTTTTGTTTTGAGACTAGGTCTTGCTATTTTTGCCTGTGGAACCGCAGGCTCATGTTGCCCGGGGTACAACAGACTCAAGCAATTCCCAGCCTCAGCTTCCCAGGTAGCTGGGATTATAGGCGCACACCACCACGCCCAGCTTTATTTTTTTGGAACTAGGTCTTGCTATGTGCCCCCAGTGGAATTTTATTTAATTAATTAATTAATTAATTTTTTTTTTTTTGAGACTACGTCTCGTTATATTTGCCCATGGAACCGCAGGCTCACGTTGCCTGGGGTACCACGGACTCAAGCGATCACCAGACTCAGCTTCCCAGGTAGCTGGGATTTACAGGTGCGCGCCATCATGCCCAGCTATTTTTTTGGGACTAGGTCTCACTGTGTTGCCCTGAGCGGGACTCGAACTGCAATCCCTAGCCCCAGCTGCTTCATAGGCTGAAGCTTACAGGTACGCGCCACTGTGCCTGGCCCCCGGTGGAATTTGAACTGCAATTCCTGGCCCTGGTTGCGGCTTCCTAGACTGCCGCTTATAGGCATGCGCCACCATGCCTGGCCTATATGTACTTTTTAAATATTAATTTTAAGATTCCAATTTATTTGATCATACCTGAGTATTGAGAAGTCTATCATATTTAAGATTTTCCACAATGAAACAACATAATGCTATCCTTTTTTACCACATATGCAGTATCTTCTCAAATACAATATTATATGACTAACACATCTCTAATTTCTGATAGATCATTTCCTATCAACATACTGTTCTGCCAAAATGGTTTCCAGATTGAACCCAAATTCCCTAAGGTAACTAGGAAGCTTCTAGGTCATTCACTACTCACTTTAGGAAAATGCAGACTCCAGCTCCACAGTGAAGTGCATGAAAAATGCATGCTCCAACCTCTTCCCCATTCACAACTTCTTGGCAGCAAATGTTCTGAGAACACAGTATGGTACCACAAAAAAGACAGAGGACAGGGTGCTTTCGCTCATCATCAGCAGACCGTGGACACCTTAAAAGGGAAGAAAACATTCAGTATGGTGCAGGAAAAAACAAATGATATATCCAGTAAACAATGAAATGTCTTCATTACTGGTTGCTTTGCAACAAAGAAAGCCCTTACAACACAAGGAAACATTTAATTAGATCATTTTTCCTTAACACTTCCCCACAAGAAAACTTGCCACAAAATCTTCTGATTAATCTATAGTAGTAAAATCTACTATAAAACATATGGTGTGCTGATAATTCTTATCAAGTCTGACAATTAACTATGAGTCGAGACTCATTTATGGAATCTAGAAGTTATCTGAGATAACCAATTTATAGTTAACTGCTTTCTCTGGATAAGTTTAGAGAAGCTTATAGTCTCCTAATGGGAGGAATATTGGAGGACTGTGTAGGTGTACAAACTGTCTTATTTTGTAATAGGGTTCAATTACATTTTCTCCCCATTTCTTTGAAATATTGAGATCTTTGGAGTTGAAATGAGAGACTGTGGTCTTTGAGTCAATATACCTCCCACCTGGCAATGAGAGCATATATAAAGAAGGACAAAGTAAACAGCTGACTTACTTGAATCAAGTAATGCTTTGCTATCTGACCCTTTAATGTGACATGCTAGAGTCGTGCTATAATGCTCCCCTACTCCTCCAAAGATTATCACTCTGAATCAAAGTAATAATGGATATCTTTGAAAAAGGAGCTTCCTATGCTCCTTCTATCCCTGCTGTACAATGGACATAAAAAACATCGAGAACTCCTTAATTTGGACAGTAAAAAAAATAAATGCAGCCACTAGAAAAATCCAGCAAGGCACACAATAGGGTCAGAATAAAAAGCATCAAAAAGACTCCCCAGTAAGGTATTAATAGCTTATTTTCTGATATTAGGCAATATAAGAAAACAGGTATTACATCCCTGTCTACCACAGAAGAGGGGGCTATTTTCACTTTCCAGGGATGTTCCAGAACTTATAGTTTTGTTTGGATAACAACACATTCTTTCACATTTAGGGTAAGATGGCTGAGTCTAAATCACTGTGGAACAAGAAATAGTGCACAAGGCATAGTGCTCTATGCCTAGCGTATGCTAGCTCATCAGCCACTCATCTACATTAGAGATGGCTGGGTCTTAACAGAAACCAGTGGTGACCATAAAACTGGAAGAGCTCTTAAGATGTATTTTCATTTTTATTTGAAAACTCTAAGTAGTGATACTAGCTAGGATGATCTTCACTGTGATTAATAACTAACCACTCTTCAGAGACGATCTCCTGAGCACCAACAAGATACCCTAATGCTTGAAAGAATATTCTTATTCACTGGGTTCTGTGGTATCAAGCAGCCCTACAATTAAGAGACTTGGTGAATTTATTTATTTTTTATTATTTTATTTATTTATTTTTTTGAGACTAGGTCTTGCTATTTTACCCAGGGAACTACAGGCTCACATTGCCCAGGGTACCATGGACTCAAGCGATCACCAGACTCAACTTCCCAGGTAGCTGGGATTACAGGCACATGCCACCACACCCAGCTATTTTTTGGGATTAGGTCTCGCTATGTTGCCCTGGGTGAGTCTCGAACCCGCGGACTCAAGCAATTCCTAGACCTGGCCTCACTCCATAGGCTGTGATTAAAGGCATGTGCCACCGTGCCCGGCCAAGACTCAGTGAATTTAGAGCTGGACATAATCTTTGAAATCATTCCATTAAAATTTAAAGGACTGAGATGAAGTAATGCAATCATCTCTTTAACTGGTTGTATGAGAGAAATAGCAAAGGAGTTAATGCCACGGTCAAGCCTATCTGGTAACAGAGGTAGAGTGTTGATTGTCTAAGTTCCTATGGGCCTGTGAGAAACCCTGGCATTATGACTTCATGTAGTGGACATAACTAAACAGAGAGACTTTCTTAGTCATTCTGTAAGGTGGAAGTTCTCAGTGTGGGTCAAAGAAGGGCTATTCAAGTCCACAAAATCTTTTCTGCAATCCCTATTTCTTGTTTCTTCAAGTGGCAGATTTATTTAATATATGATTAAAGACTACAAATAGTCACCTCATACACCAAGACCGTAAACTAAATTACTGATGGACATCCTTAAAATACAATTTAAGACTTATTTGTGTTTACTGAAAGCTTTAAGTTTTCTAAGAAAGCTGGCTGTTTCACAAAGCTTAGTAAATATTACAAAACTCCTAAATGTGCACTTTGGGAAAAGGATGCTTTGCTACCAGTGTATCATCAATGAAGTTGATGAACTGGCTTTGATTTTTATGTTGCTGAGACTCTTGCCTTTCCTCTCCCTCCCTGCCCGCCCCCCCCCTCATATTTCCAAGTCTGTTTCAATATCCCAAAGTTTAATTAACAGAACAGGGATGGTACCCTGAACTGAACTCAACACTCTGGAAGATCCTTGGCCTTTTCACTAGAGGTTATTGCTAGTTTCATGTATACCAAGTGGGTCTGCTATAGATGGTGGTGTGTTGCTACCTGGGTCAAGAATAGATAACTGCATCAAGAGTAGTTTTAGTTTATTTTTAACACATGATGCACTGTGATTCAAGTACAATTCAGATATTCACACACCAATGATTAAAGCAGATATGAATAGTTTCTTTAGTGACATTTCATTTATAGGAAATTATTGTATCATATAAAATAGTGTTAAAGCTCATGTTGTTCTCTTATAAAAATAATAGGCAGTAGATATTAATAGCGACTATAAGGTAACTTACTTTGCTTCTCAAGAATATTTTATCATACAATGCTTTTTCAATTTGAAAGTGATCAGGAAAAGGGAAGAGGAAGATAAAATTTGAGAAGTGCTTGTGAGTAGTCCTTAGTCTGACTGAGGCAGACTAGTTGGTGTTTCTTAAAAAAAGGCGCTAAGAAAACTGGAAACCACATGTGAAAGAATGAAGTTGGACCTCCTACCCTATTTCAAAATTAACTCAAAATAAATCCACAGTCTAAACATAAGGGCTGAAACTATTAAAAGAAACATTGTGGTAAATCTATATGACTTCAAGCTGGCAATGGATTCTTAGTTTTGACCCCAAAAGCACAAGCAATAACAGAAAAACAAATGGATAAAATGGACTTTAAACACATCAAAAAACATTATCAAGAATATGAAACCTACAGAAAGGGTGAAAATACTTGCAAATCTGGCAAGGGTTTTAACATTCAGAATATATAAAGAACTCTTAGCACTCAACAAAAAAGACAATACAATTACAAAATAGATTAAATACTATGGAAAGCTGTATGGAGGACTCTCAAGCTATTGAAAATGGAACTACCATTCAATCCAGCAATTCCACTTTTACCCAAAGGACACCAAAACACTCAAAAAAACAAAAACAAAAACCCACACCTGTACTTGTATGTTTATTACAGCACTTTTTACAATAGCCAGAATATGGAAACAACACAAATGCCCCAAAACAGACAAATGGATCAAAAGTTGTGGTATATTTACACAATGGAATTGTTATTCAGCAATCAAAAGAATACACTTAATGCATTTGTGGCAACATGAATGGACCTTGAAGGAATCATGTTAGCAGAAATAAGCCAGAAAGATAAAGAGAAATACTGGATGGTCTCTCCTATACGTGGGATATAGGGAAAACAAACAAAAGTACAAGAAAAAGTTAAAATTGACAAACTGACAACAGAACTAAATCATAAAGCAAGGGATGGGGAGAGAGGATGAAAATGGAGGAAGGAAGAACACAAGAGAATAAGACAGTTGACAGGTGGTGGGAGAACCTCAGGGTATGCAACAGTGCTAAAAAATATGTATATATGTGCAATCAATTAAAAAATAAAGAAAAGCAAACAAAATAGGCTAAGTCCTTGAATTATCATGTCTCTAAAGAATATATACTAATATCTAACAAGCATATAAAAAGATTGTCAACATTGATCATGAAGGTAATGCATATCCAAATTATAAGTAGCTACGATTTTATACCTTCTAGAGTGGCTCTGATTAAAACAACAAGAAGTGCTGATGAGGATATGGAGAAATAGGAACACTTGTACATTGCTAGTGGGAATGCAAAATATTCCCCAAATAGTTAAAGATGAAATTATCATATTGACTCAACAATGCCAGTTCTTGGTATACCTTGGTCCATATAGAAACCTCGACATGAAATTTTTTTTTTTTTTTTTTTTTTTTGAGACTAGGTCTTGCTATTTTTGCCCGTGGAACCACAGGCTCTCATTGCCCGGGGTACCACGGACTCAAGCAATCCCCAGCCTCAGCTTCCCAGGTAGCTGGGATTACAGGTGCATGCCACCACACCCAGCTATTTTTTTTGGAACTAGGTCTCGCTACGGGCCCCAGGCGGCACTCGAACCGTGATCCCTAGCCCTGGCCACTTCTATGAAGCTTACAGGCACGAGCCACTGTGCCCAGCTGGACATGAATGTTTAGAGGGAAAGAGGGGGATTGCAGTAATCCTTTCGTGGGTTCAAGATATTTTGCTGGGCTAATGAAAAAGTTTTAGAACTAGAGAGAGATGATAATTGCACAACATGTAAATACACTATAGGCCATCTTATCACAGTTAATTATCTTACATAGTTTTCCTCATAATAAAACAAAAACAAAACCCAACAAAATTGACAGTTACTGTTATAGAGAATGCTCACTAGTCTCAAATTTGCTAGTGGTGGTATAATTAATGACAAGCTCAAAAAACAAACAAAACAAACAAACAAAAAGCAAACAAAAAAACCCTTTCCTTACCTGAAATGAGATGCTTGATTTAAGAGGCAACTATAGTCATCAGGAAGCTCTATCAAAGTATTCCTTTTTCTAGGATACCTAGAAATGCAATTTAAAAGGCAAATTTATGAGTAAATAAATCCACATAAAAAAGCAAATTAAGCAAACCAAAAAAATAAACAAACAAAAAATCAAACAAAAAACCTAACCAACTAAGTAATAGAAGGAAGTATATCTGTCTGAAAAAATAACAAAAGGACCTGAACTTGCAAGTCACAGTAATTCCAACAGTTAACTGCTTTGCATCTAAACTTCTTGTTCTAACAATCCAAATCTCTCATTAGCTGGCTTCCTGTATTAAATCAATTCCCATTATTTCCTAACAATAAAATTGTTAAAGCTAAATTTTATTCTGTCAAGGAAGGTGAAGTAGTAGTTAAGATCATTGCCTTTGAAATCAAATGGCCCTTGTAAATCCTAAATTCTTTGACTCTTGAGAAGTCACAGAACCTAAGCTTTTATTTTTTGATCTATTCTGTAAGGATACAGAAAATTATCTGTAAGAATAAATTTACTATATCTTCTCAGTCATGAGATACAGCATAAATTTCATAATAGGTAAGGATACATAAGAGATTCAAGTTCATTTAAGAATGCTGACTATAAGTCAGCTCTCTCTGCCTGCTTGTGTCTATGCAAGTTTCCTTCAGTCTTCTCTACCTTTTAATAAACCTATTCTTTTGAGGGAAAGAAAAAAAATGTTGACTATGAGTAAGTTTGTAGGAATGGTCATAGAGCTGTTACTCAATAATATATCTGAGTATAAGATAATATACTCAATAATTGATGTAATTGTTTGCAAATGTTATACTAGAACACACTAGATACTTTACAAGCCTGAACTGCATACCTTGGAAAGGTCACCTGAATATGAAAATCTCTCTTCACACCCCAAGCAATTTTAAATCCCATACTTCCTTCTACTTTCAGCTAAGACTTATTTCTTCTAAACACTTTAACTTAGTAATAACCTAAAGCCTAAAAAAAATTTATCGCCTCTAAGTGAACCTTCTGTCATAAAGAATCTTTTACTTTGTAAATTTCTAGGACATTAAACAGTGTATTCTACATGTTATTATACTTTATCTTATGTTTTGGGTTTATATACATAATTAGATTGCTTATTACACATGACCAAAAGTTGTGTTGCTTCTTTTATCTCTCCCAGAGTAGTATAACATCATGCCGGGAAAATAGATGTATAAAAGACACACAATGAATTAAAACAAAGGGAAAACTGTGTGAAATTAACAGTCCTAAACATATGTTCATCTCTTAAGCTTCTTTTCTAAGATCTTTCTTTCCTTAGTGATGTGAATACACCTCATATGAGTATAAGAAATGCATTGACAGTTCTAAATGACCAAAGTTGCTAAAAGGGTAGGTGGCATGTACACATTTACAAAGAAGGTAAAAGGAGTTCAAGGGACTGAGAAATATGGCAAAAGCACACGGCCTCACAGTGTTTTCTACATCTGTAGAAAGATGGTACTGGTTAGTATTTAATGCTGAAGGTGAATTTCTTTGCTTGTTGATTGGTGCAATTTAATTTGAACAAAAATTAGACCCTGTACATAATACAAGTCAGGCCCTAGAAGTGTTACAAGAATATAATAAACATGCAGCTTTGGCCTTTGTTGAATCTACTCAACAAAGTGATATAGGAAGTGATATATTGACGAATGTAGGAAGATAGGGGGGGCTGAGTTAAGGTTTTGTTGGTTAGTCTCTAAGCACCTAACTAGGAAGGGAAGAGAGCAGAGAATATTTTTATTTACATCTTTATTCTCAAGAGGGAGAGAAGCAGTTTATATGAACACTGTGGCTACCCTCTGATTTTAATATACCAGCAGCATTCTCCTTTGATTCTTTGACATGCACTAGTGTAAGGAAGAGGAGTCAGTAATTTCAAACAATTTAAGAGGAAAGGACAGCTAGTCTAAGGAAAAAATAATTGCAGGTAATCTCATTTTTGACAAAAACCTACCAGCAAAGCAGGAAACAATGTGCTAAGTGAATATAAAGAAGAGGGTAGGTGAGGTTGGGGAGGAAAAAAAAGATAGTAGCATATTCAACAAACCAATTATCTCTGAAAACAGAATTTTGAGATGAGGAAAAAGAATTGAGAAGTAAAACCAACCTGACTATGGCACTCTTTTGCTTCAAACAGTTTAGTAAGACAGGATCTGCACACCACCTGTATATGTAGTCAAGAGAAAAAGTAAATAGGTCATCGCCACTTCCAAAATTTTCATCAAAATTAACCTAAATTTTTCTGTCTCTTCATCCCATGTTCCCTCTTCTAGACTTCTTTTACCCAAGATATTGCCCCTTCCCTTCATTTTTTCCTTTCCTTCCCTTTCATATATTTCTACTTATCCCCCTTCTCTCTTCTTTCATTGATTTATTTTTTAAAGGGTTTATTAATTAAGCTTTTAACTAGACAAACAAACTATTCTGAGTATTTAAACAACAAGAAATTTAATACCAGGAATTATTAGTAAAGTCTGAGGGAAGCTTCGTCTGAAGAGTCAAACCAGAAGACAAAATTCAAAGCAACCCAAGATGAAGCTACCCCTCCTCCTGGGCTGGAGGGACAGAAGGAAACAGTATGGGAACCCAAGGGCTAGAGTAACTAGTAGATAGTAGAACCATAGGAGGCTAGTTTGGTGGGAACTAGAAGGAGAGAAGAGTGTTAGTCATGGCCAGAGATGGCCCACAAGGCAGAGAGAGGTAGTCTAAACATTCAGGCTGCTTCCCAGTTTTCAAAGACCTTGTTAGAACCTCCCACTGACTGAATACAGACAGAAGTCAGTGGACGAGGGAGACTCCATGAAAAATGGCCTTCAGGGCTCTACAGAGCAGAGGATAAAGAAATACTTTGAGGGAAGTTGGGTCAAGAATGGCACAAAGAGCAAGAACTTTTTGTTTCAAAGTTTGAATTTCAAAACTGTGACAGAAATAGATTAAGTTCAAAAAATGCTGATTCCAAGAATGTAAAAGCTAAGTTATTATAACCTAGTTATTATAACCTATAACTACACTCAAAGCAAAGCATGAAATTAACATTTTGATTAATTTTTATCATAGTAGAAATCAGAATACCTCAAGAACTGAGGAAAAATAGAAAAGAACCTAATCGCCAAGAAGAAAGCACAGGGAAAGGTGGCAGGAGATTTATGTGAGAGACACTTATATAAATCTTGACATGGCATGGAGGGAAAAAAACACTGATTAAAGAAAAACAAGAAAGAAAAGGGCAGAGTGTTGAAGAGCCTAAAGAAAATAATGGGGAAAATAATGGACAAAGTAATGCTGTGAGGACTATAAAAATTGTGGAAAGTGATGGCATGAAAGACCGCATAAGGAGACAGGAGGTTAAGCGGGTGGGGAATGATCCAGAGGATCAGCAAATAATGAGAAAGAAAGAAAATTGTTTGAATTATCTTTGGGTTATTTAATTGACAGATTCAAATGACCTGGATTTACCAAATGATTCTTTTCTTCCTCAGTCACCCTCTTGAGAAGTTTGCTGCCAGGTGAGATGTGCTACTATTTTTTACATATTTTACATGGGCTCTTTTGACACTTAATTTGTGACCATATACTTGCTGACAACATGGAACCCCTAACCCGACAGTGATTTAAAACTGGACTGAGACAGCAGTTGTGGGGGAAATAAGTACAATGAATAGTAATGCAGGGTGGCATAAGTAGAAATTCTATTTGTCTATAGCTGCTGGTGTTATCCTCAACTCTCAAACTTTGTGAATTAGAATCTCCTATATTTTTGCCAGGGCCTTTAATGAATAGTAATCCATCTATAAGCTAAACAAATAATTGCAATTTAAAAATTTTAAACTTTATAATATCCTAACAATGGCATTCTGCCTTCATAATACCTTTGGAGAAGGGGCCTCATAGTATCCCAATATTCCTGGAAAAGCAGGAACAAATTTGTGGGTAAAGATAAATAGCTACAGAGTGCACTGTACTCTCCTTCTGCAGAATCTGCAAGAGATTAAAATACATTTAATTAAAGTATTATTCTTACCTGGTCAACTTACTAGAATTTCTTACTTGTTTACTCTCATTTATAGATAGAGATATTATATATACATATATAGAGAGAGAGAGACAGAGACTATGCTTATTTTGTACTTGGCATTACTATGTGTGGAAAATTAGTCACAGTGATACTTTTAAAAGATAAATCTGTTAAACTGATCAGATGTCTCCAATGTCAAACCAGGACAGGATACAAAATACAAAGTCCTTATTTTATCATGTACCAAAGGACTACATTTGTGCCTGACTGTCTTTTGGACCTTCATCTCATACTGCCCTCCACTGTTCATTTTGCTTCAGCACACTCTACTCTCCTTTGACTATGTTAGGCAAAAAAGTCTTTACATTTTAAATTTATTCTGCTTAATAATGCTTTTTAAAAATCTCTCTGCCAAGCTCCATCCCTCTCTCTTGAAAAACAAAACAAAACAGGTCTCATTTAATACTTAAGTTGTGAGGTCAGGGAGCCATCCTGGAGTTAGGTATAAGAGCCTAGAAATGCTGTGCTAAGTAGGGCCTCACTCTAATATGTTCAGCCTTCCTCTAAGGGATATGGTCATGTAGTGTCCAGCTGCAACACTGTCCGTTTGGCCTTAGTGCAGTCTGTATTGCCCGCAGGTCCTCCCAAACCAGGGTTAGGCTCTTCATTTCCCCAGTCACATCCAGGAGTAGCTGGGTATCAAGTGCTGAATGTCCATTAAGTGTGGGGGGAGAGCTCCTCATGGAATTTGATGCAATCCAAATACACCACTTCCAGGCTGATGGTTTCCACCTCCTATTTCTATTTCTGGTACATGGGTCACACATGGCTGTGGAAGAGGCTGGGACTGGATAGCTTTGAGTACGTCTCCTCTTGCCTCTAGACATTGAGGCAAGGTAAGAATGTGCACCCTGCTTATTTCCATCAACATTGCCTTTCGCCTTAATTAGTCATGGGTTGGTTGGCTAAGAGAGAACCAGGTATATCTTACCCTCGCTGTCCTCCCTTAATCTCCCCATTTCATTCCTTCTTCCTGTCTTGTTCCTTCCCTCTCCTAATTGGAGACAACTAACCATATATTCCTTTTTTCTTGTAACAGTTCTAAATGAAAGTTGTATATAACTTTATTCCTGCACCTTTTCAATTATTTCTTATTTATACTGTCCTTTTGATATTCTATGGGGAGCTGTGCTCTCATTACTCTATTTCTGGCCTGCCCTGATAAGCTACTGAATGCTTGCTTAATGGGTACAGAGAAAAAAGCAGAGTGACCTTGACTGTCTACAAAGCAATCTTTGTAAAATACTTCCTTTGAGGTCACACTTTTGGCCAAACTTGAGCAGTTTTAGACTAAATTTACTTAAGGTGGTCTCCTAATAAAAATATGCTTGTAACCATGTGATCCTGGATCAAATCTTCTTTTGTTACTGCTTGCTACTGTTTTCTATAAAAGTCTGGTTCTAAATAAACTCAGTGCCACAGTCCAGAGAGAGAGAGAGGGTGTGAGCCATCTCTGTCTGAGTTTCAGCTCAAGTGTCAATCCTCACCCACCCCATTCCATCACATGGTGGCTGGCTCACGACAATATTTGGCTTTGCATACAGGATCTTTTTGTGGTCTTTGTTCAGTTTTAGTCTAGTGACAATCACCTTGCTGAGGTGAAGCCCACATGGACAGCTGTGCTATTCACCTCCCACTGCACTCATTCAGTATAGGTAGTATCTTTCTTACTGTAAACCTGGACTACTTTGCCAATTTGCTGTCCTTTATAATGTCCTCACACATATTCATCATACTTTCAGATGGGCATGGATCCAAAACTGTACTTCTGTCTCAGCTATTTGCAGAGAGGGGAAGATATAATCTTCCTGTGACTGGAGAAAGATGCACTGAAATGCTTTTATGATTCTTGCTCTGGTTAGAAGTCAAAAAAGGACTGAATTTCATTTTGGCTACTGGTGTTTTCACTGGTGGCCACGAAAGAGAAAACAGTCCACTTCTTTTTTTTTTATGTCTTTTTGCTCAATGTCGCCACACATAAAAACCTTCCATGACTATGCTCTCCTACCCGCTTGTGATTATGCAGGTGTCTCTTATCACAAATCTTTTCCCTTTGCAAAGCAGCAGTGGCAGCACTCCTGCCCACCTGTGACTTTGACATTGTCTCTTTTTCTTTCTCCTTTTCCTAATAAACTTGTCCTTTTGAAATGTAAAAAAAAAAAACCAAAAAACTAAAAATAAAACAAACCACAAACCTTCATCTAAAAGGATTAGCCACTCTGGTCTCAACATTTTCCATTTCCAATACCTGTTTTATTTTTCTTTGTAGCACTTTTCACTATTTAACATAATGTGTTTATCTGTTTGCTTATATTTGGTTGCCTCCCAATGAAAGAAAGGACTTTATCTTATTCACTACCTATTACAGTGCTGACTAAATAATTTAATACATTATTTTCTTTTAGCATGACCAACAGATCTGTACTGGTAGCTACTTCGAAAGTAGCATCCTGTTTTATATAGAATCAGGAGAAACCTAGGTCCAATAAAGTCTACTAAACTGGGTTCCAGATAAAGAAGCTGACAGCCAGTAAAGTTGCCCTAGTCAGTTTAATTTCCAAAGACAAAAGGAAAAAAATTTCTCAATAATTTTGGTGACTCTTCAAAATCAGATAAATGTTCTATATTTTACCCATACAAAGCTATAAATCAGTCTTACCTATTTTGATCTAGCTTTAAGGCAAGTAACCAAGAAAGACCAAGACTGTCACTAAAACACACATGGACTTGGTTCATTACAACAGGCCTTTCCCAGCAGCATTTATACTTTTTACATGTTCAAAATTCAAATATCAGAGTATATAATCAATTTTCCTTTCTACGCCAAAAAATTCTCTTCCCTAAAGGTGACTGCTGTTTCTAATTTCTTGTATAGCCAGCCAGTTACATTTTTTGTCCTGGCATTCTCTCAGTTCAAGCACATAAATTATACACAGATAAATGCTGTGAGTAGAATATAAGAATAATCTGATTCTTGGCTTGACCTTTAACCTACATTAGGGCAGAGGCATGCATACTTGAAGTGCACACTGATGAAAGAGGTGGGGACTGGAGAAACAGATTTGCTTGCTATCACCTTTATTCTTACGGTTCAAGTTAAGAAAAAAATGACTCTCATTTACTGCTCTGTATTCATTTTTCTACTTACTGGTAAGCAATTCTTCAGGTGGAGTTACTCCCAATAAATAATGGAAAAACAATGCAGCACAGCGAAGGTAAGGGATGATGCCATTTTTCAAGGAGACCCACAAATACCAGCCAGGAACACCACACCCAATGCAACTAAGAGGCAATAATTCAGAACAGAATAAAATACTGATCAGACTAAAACCTTAGATTTTAGACACTGTTTTTAACAAGTATACCTAAGCATTCCAATATTTTTTATCCATTTAATTTTTAAAGATCAAATAAAATACTAAATTGCTGCAACACCAGTCTTTAAATGTCCTAGTAGTTTTCTAGAAAAAGCTACAAGTCTTGCATTTTTTTAAAAAAGCTGAGGTACAATTATCAAATAATATTAATTTCAGATATATGAAACTTCTACTTTAAGGAAACTTTGTTCCTTAAAAAGAAGTTCACCATTCACTATGAAATTTCAAGCTTAAGCCTATTTTTTTTTTGTTTTCTGAGATTAAAATCCTTGTGGAGTGCATATATTTGTATTTATTATGTTTATAACATATGTATATAAAAAAATAACTAACCAAAGCAGCTTAGTTAGCTTAAAAAAATTCATGATTTCTGTATGAAAATTGACTCCTGGCTTGTAAAATAGTGAAATTATTGCATATGCTACTGTAATGGCAGGATACAGAGTTAACTCTGAATATGAATTTTAGTTAATATCAATGTATCAATATAGATTTGCCAACTTTAATAAACATACTGTACTAATGAAAGAAGTTAGCAGGACAAATTGGTAATAGGAGACTGAATGGAAACTTTCTGTTCTTAACCTAACACTCAAAAAAGTCTATTAACTTAAAAATAAACACAGAAGTAGACAAACATATTCAATAGCTAAACTAAAAAAAAATTCATAAAGATGAAAATAAAGAAAGAAATCTGGTAGCAGGTTAAGTTCAGTTCAAGGACTTCAATTGTACTTTGGTTTGAGCCTTTGCACTGTCTGTATTTTACATATTATCCATAATAGTCTTAACAACAAAAAAACCTTTAATTAGTTAAGTGCGTCAACTATGAGAGTCACATTAAAAGGACAACATATTTTCTATATTTAAATTATACATGCAGCCATTTTATAGTATATCACATTTTCCTTATGTTGTTTTTGTAGAACAGTTTACAAAAGTAACTTGTCTCAGAAATAAATAGGTAGCTATTATTCTAAATGCCCTTAACTGATTTTTAAAATGAGGAATTAAAAAAGGTTCAAAAGTTATACTGCCAAACAACTGAATAAAGATGCAGAATTATTAAAACAATGCGGAAACAGACTGAACTAATGGACTCACCCACTTGTATACTGAGAAACTTCTGCCAAGAAAGAAGATGCAGAACGAGCCTCTTCACTCTCTTCTTGAACCTGAGCAAGGGGGAGCCCTGAAAAAGAAGTTCTGAAAGATAAACAGTTGATTCTGACTATAAAACTGTTAGGTAAACTTTATCATTCATTATTTAAACTGGAGAAATAAACAGGCAGAATTTCAGACTTGTGAAACATACATGCTCAATATTTACCTATCTATCTGCTCCAGATTCCTAGGACTCTAAGAAATTCATTCTCTGAAAAGGGACTAGGTTGCTGTTCTGTTTCATGCTCAAGCGGAGACAGACACACAGAAAGTTTGTGAGATCATTTTCCACCACTAGCCTATCTTTGAGGACACCTAGAGACAACTGCTGACTCTACCACTAGATTCAACTTGTAAGGTGCTTCAGTTCTCTCAATTTGAATTTTATTACATTAAAATGAGAATGAAAATGTCTACTTTGCAGTTTCCTATGAAATATGGCACAGCAGACTCTTGTTTTTACAAAAGAATTTAAAAATGTTTTTGTTTTTACATTAATTTATCTGAAAGGCCACAATCAAAATTACCCTTTGGATGAATACTGCTCTTTTCCTTTTTCAAATAAATTGCCTTGAGAAAATCAATACTTATTTTAGAAAAGAGGAAAATGTATTATGTGTTCATAATAATATTTAAATTATTCCAATTTAAACATAGCAATTCAATATGCATATGATTTTTTTTTTGGTTTGAAATAAATTTCAGAGGCAATGATATGCACAAAGATCAAATGCATCATTTGATGAATTTTTTTTAAAAAATAATTTATTTATATATATATTTCACATCTTTGTATTCCCTGGGGTTCACCCACCACCTCCCCTCTCTGACCACCCCCACCCATTTCCCCATCCTCAGTTGTGTCTTTAGTTTGGTTGTTAGCTTTTCCTCCTGGCCTTTAGTTTGTTTTTCCTATATCCCATATATTAGTGAAACCATTTTGTTTCTGCCTTTTTCTTTTAGACTTATTTCTACTAATATGATTTCCTCTAGGTCCATGCATGTTATGTCAAATTCATCAAATTTGTTGTTTGTAATTAATGAGTATTATTCCATTGTGTAGATACAGCCTTGTAACAAAATTTTTAAAAATTAACTATTTTTAAAAGCAGTTTCAGATTCATAGCTAAAATTAGCAGAAAGCAGAGTTTCCATATACCTACTGCTCCCACATACCCACAATCTCTCCTATACCAGAGTGATATATTTGGTAAACCTACAATGACACAATATTTTCACTCAAAGTCCATTATTTACATTACGGTTCATTCTTGCTGTTGTATTATCTGTGGGTTTTGACAAATGTATCATGAAATAGATCCACTATTATAGTATCACAAAAAGAATAGTTTCACTGCCCTCATATCATTCCTGTCTCTCCCCAAAACCTCTGGCAATCACTGATTTTTGTAATACTCCATAGTTTTACCCTTCCAAGGCTGTCATACAGTTAGGATCAAACACTATGTAATCTTTTCAGATTGACTTCTTTGACTCAGTAATATGCATTTGATATTCCTCCACATCTTTTAATTGCTTGATAGCTCTTTTTTTAAACACCTAAGAATATTAGTGTTTTGCTGTAACATAGCTTATCTATTCACTTACTGAAGGATATCTTGACTGCTTCCAAGTTATAGCACTTATGAATAAAGTTACTATAAATTTACATGCGTAGTTTTTTTGTGTGGATATAAGTTTTTGGTTCAGTGAGGTAAATAACAAGAATTGTACTTGCTGGATTGTATTGTAGGAGTATGTTGAATTAGGAAAAAAAAGAACCTGCCAAACTCTGTTTTAGGATGTCATGGAATTCATTCTCATCAGTGATGTAAACAGAATTCCCATTGTTAATGCTTCAGATTTTGGTCATTCTATTGCAGTGGTACTTCTCAGTGTAGCTTTAATTTGCAATTTTCTAATGATACATATTGAGTCTCTTTTTATATGACTATGGGTTGTCTGTATCATTTCTTTAGTGAGATGTTTGTGGATAGCTTTTGTCCATGACAATCAGGTTGTTCATTTTCTTACTGTTAAACCTTAAGAATTCTTTGTATATTTTCAGTAGCAGTCCTTAATCAGGTATGTCTTTTCCAAATACTTTCTCCCAGTCTCTGGCCTGTCTTCTCATTCTCTTGACATTGCCTTTTGCAGAGAAGAAGTTCTAAATTTAATGAAGTACAGCTTACCAAATGTTTCTTTCATGGACTATAACTTTGGTGTTTTATCTAAAAAGTCATCATGTATCCAAGGTCATCTAGGTTTTAGTCTATGTGTTTTTCTGAGAGCTTTGTAGTTTTGTGTTTCACAGTTAGGTCTATGATATACATAGTTAAAATTTATGAAGGGTACAAGTCTGTGCACTGTAAGTCTAGTTGTTTTAACACCACTTGTTGAAAAGACTACCTTTGTTCCACTGCATTGTCTTTGTTCCTTCACCAAAGATTAGTTTGACTATGTATACATGTGTTTATTCCATTCCATTTGTCTATGCTTTCACCAATACCACTTTGTCTAGATTATTTAACTTTACAGTGAATTTTAAAGTTGGGCAGTTTCAGTTCTTTAACTTTGTTCTTCTCTTTAAACAGTGAGTTAGCTATCTGGGCCTTTTATCTCTTCATATAAATTTTAGAATAAGTTTGTTGATATGTACAGAATAACTTGCTGGGATTTTGATTAAGATATTATTGGGTTTTTACTTAATTTTTCTGAATTTATTAAGTATGTTCCTTCTTATACTGAAAAGCTTGGTAAACAATGACAATAATACAATCCCTTATGTACTTTATCCTCAAAATTACCTAACATAATTTCAGCATAAAAGTACTAGTTACCACTAGCACTCATCTACATTCAGTTCAAAATTTTCTTTTGTAGTTCTTCTGTATCATAATATATGCTATTAGGAAAATACAATTGAAATGTTGTGTAATAAAGTCATTTAAGCAATTATTTTCTCAATCTATTTGTTACAAAAAATGCTATTTTCAATTTTTTAAAGTTATGCTTCCCATTTTTTAAGTAGGTAAAATATTTATGAGGATCCAAAACTAAAACTTCATTTAAAAAAAGACATTCACAAGAGTCTTCGCTCAAATCACTGTCTTTTTGGTTTATACTGCCATTATTTCACTTATGAAAAATGGAAACAAACATGAATATGTGTAAGAATACATGTGTGTATATTATATATATATGTACACAAAGATATTGTACTGTAGCTATTGTTCTATAACCGGTTTTTACTTCATATATCTTAGAGCTCACTTCTTTATTAGATTTTGCTCATTCATCTTTACAGCTGCATAATATTTCATTATGAGGATATACTATTGGTTAGTCAATCAATCTTCTAGTTTTTGCTATCCCAAATAATGCCATGATGATACTTACACTTGCATCCATTTATATTTTTGTCAGTATAGCTTCGGGATAGAATCTAGAAGTGAGGCTGGTGGGTCAAAGGTAAATGCATATGCAGTTTTCCTAGAAAATGTTCTCAGTTATCTGTCCTCTAGATTTTCTGAGTTTTCAGTAACCCCTACTGATCACTGATACCCAGACCCACACTGCATTTTCTGTTAAAAACAGAGTATAAAATCACAATTAGAACATAATTCCATGATGTTATATTACTATGTTATCACCCTCAGGTGAGCATTTGTCAGAAAAAAAAAAAGTTAATGTGTATTTACTGCTCTAGTAAAAGTTGCCAGATTCTTGAAACTTATAAGGGGAGATTTTGAAATTTCAGTTCACTGTTCAAGAAGTTTAGAGTGGGAATGTAGGAACAGGGAAAAGGAGAAGCAGAAAAAGTAGTGGAATAATAAGATAAAACTATAAAAGAAGGGCTGGGCACGGTGGCTCGTGCCTATAAGCTTCAGTCTATGAAGTGGCCGGGGCTAGGGATTGCGGTTCGAGTCCCGCCTGGGGCCCGCAGCAAGACCTAGTTCCAAAAAAATAGCTGGGCATGGTGGCGCGCGCCTGTAATCCCAGCTACCTGGGAAGCTGACACTGGGGACTGCTTGAGTCTGTGGTACCCCGGGCAACGTGAGCCGACGCTTCCGTGGGCAAAATGAGACCTAGTCTCAAAAAAAACAAAAAAAAAACAACTATAAAAGAAGAAATCTATAACAAAAGCTGTAAAATCAACGAAGTACTATTATTGTAGTTGGAGGAATTAAGAATGGTTTCACAGACAGGTTTATGAAAAGGTTGAAAGTATTTATGTAGGAACAAACCTTTTGGTGACTAAACTCCAACTTTGAGATTGGGAAATTTGATAAATAGGAGATACAGGTTCAAATGTTCTCCCTATTCATGGGAGATTAGTTACAAGTTTGGCAGAGAGTCAAGTGGTTTAGCTAATTTTCTCTTTTAGCTTCTACCTTTCTGTTTAAACCAGTTAACAATTAACAGGAGCTTACCTGTGTCTATGGTAAGAAGTATCTGAAGAATGTGTGCCATGGTGATCAAATGGAAGAGATAAAGGTGGTTATAGGAAGAACCAACTGTTGAAGCCTGCAGCTCAGCATTCTCATCCCAATACAAAGATGGAAATGCTAACACAGCACCTACCTGTAAAAGAAAAAATAGACATCAACATGGGTAACAACAATTAGCAATACAAATCCATGCCATGCAGCAATGTGTTTGTGGGTTTTTTTTTTGTTTGTTTGTAACTAGAATAATTCTTCTAATTAGTCAACAGACCATCTTAGAAAACATTATAACATAAACAGGATAAACATCACCAGTTGAACAGATTATCCCTTTTTTAGAACTACTTATTCTAGTTCTGGGTAGTGGTCTCACAATCCTGTGGTTCAGAAGATTCAAAATAATAATCACTTGGACAGTTGTTAAAATAACACTAATAATAAAACAATACTAATAAAATCTCATACTAACTAAATCAGAATTTCAGAGGGTAAAGTCCAGTAACCAGTATTCTTTTCAAACTTCTCCAAACTTCTCTCAAATTCTCTAGGGAATTTATTTGGAAAATAAGTCTTGCAAAGAACTCATGAAACAGTTGCCACCCATACACATGTTTGGGGGAAGTTTAGATAAATCCAAAGTCTGGTTCCTATTACAACCAATTATTTTAGGATAGCTTATACCACCATCCATTACTAATAACATGAACAAATTAAGGGGAGAAGGGAGCATAATGTATTGTTGGAAAAATTTATTTGTATATTGCAGAAATAATCAAACAGGAGAAGGTCTATTACAAAGTAAAAAGTAAATGTGCTTTCATTTTTAAAGTAATTTTGGTAACGTCAGTCAAATGCACACCTATTTGAAAAGAGAATGGACAAAAGAAACTAAATTTTATAGTTGGAACACCAATAATTTATAGCTTTTAACAAAGACTGAATTTGAATGTGGGGAGCACACAAAACTATAAACTTGGGGGGACTTGAAACATTTTTATTGAACACTTACCAAAACATGAAATAGATCTATAGATAGAAGGCAAGGTGTATCTTCTGATTTTAGGTTAGGAAGAACAACTGAGAAAGAAAAATTAACGTAATTCAGTCAGTAATACAGCGATGTAGTTAAACAAAATGCAAGCAAAAGCATCTACAACAAAAATATAAAAGTAAAAAATTACAGAGACTGGTAAGCTGGTACATTATACCTTTAAGACTGGGAAGTCATAATTAAAGATAAATAAAGATAACTGAAACAGAGACTGTACAATAACATTTGAGTAAGAAGAGTGAGAAAGGAGGGTTTCCAATGGATTATTGGAAAGATGATGGCCGCCATGGTGTGGTCCATGTACTGTGGTAACATATATTGGAAAAGGTCTCATCCTGTACCTCTGGATCATAAACAGTGTTGTAAACCAGTTTTATCTTAATTAAAAGAAAATAATTTTTATACAATGTTCCCTACCACTACTTTATACAAACTATACTTTTTAGTGGTCTATGTTAAGTGAACTAGGTAAACAAATTTGGGGTGAGAGGAGGGAAAGAAAATATGCAAAGCAGTATAGGTGAAATAAAAATGGAAGAGTATCTTCCAAACAAACTTAGAAGCAAATACAGATAGCTCAAAAGTGACTTTTTAATTTGATCAGTTTTTAAATTCAGAAATTGTTTTAAAAAAATGCCCCATGAGTGAAATTGGGAATGCAAAACAATAATAAGGGCTTTGTAGATATAAAAATTAGAAAATTAATGTTTTAATAAAGCAGTTGACTTTTTTAAACAAGGGAGAAAAACACCTTTTCAGATTTGACAAATTTCTTAATCCTAGACCCAAACCTGTAAATAAAAAGCATAAAAGTTGAAAGTGTGTGCTTTGGACTCAAGACTAAAATGGGTTCTAGCAAAGGCTGTCACTGTCATGGCAAGTGATTTAACTTATTTAAGTCTACAGTATATAGAGATTCTGAGTGCTGAGAGGTTCATTACCATGTACTTTTAAAGCACTTATCCTAAGCTCAATGTACAGTAACCATTCCATAAATGTTATTAATACTGACTTCATAAAACAAACTAAAGTGATCATAAGGCTCTGCCAAGAAACAGTTGGGTATCCTTTCAAGTCACTATTTTTAGCTCTCACTTTCTCATATTAAAATTTTTCAATAATATTTCTGATGTATTATTTAATATGTCCACAACATAATCTATTTTCTTTTTTTCCTGAGTGTTATAAATTGTTTTGCTATCAGGACATCTTAATAACTCCTATTCCCTAGTTAACCTTAAAAAAAAAAAAAAAAAAAAGAAACCATACCAAATCCCTTGTCTTGATTACTATTACCTTTTCGGTCAGTGAAATAGTGTATCATCAATTTTTTTTCAGGCAGTTGAGAAACGTTTTCTCATTTTTTTATATAAAAATTCATATGAAATCAAAAATCAAATTTGAGGCCACCCCCTTCAGCCAGGTTCTGGAGGGAACCCACCTGACCTTTCCCCTTTCAGGTTAGACTCCAGAAGTCACTGGCCCAGCACCTGGCCTCTGGGAGGGTCCCTTCTTTGTGCCACCACTGTAGCCGCTGATTCTGAGAGCCACCCCCTTCAGCCAGGTTCTGGAGGGAACCCATCCGAACTTTCCCCTACTCAGGTTAGATACCAGAAATCACTGGCCCAGCACCAGGCTTCTGGAAGGTCCCATCTTTGTGCCATCACTGCCACCACTGATTCAGAAAGCCACCCCCTTCAACCAGGTTCTGGAGGGAACTCATCCGACCTTTCCCCCACTCAGGTTAGATGCCGGAAGTCACTGGCCCAGCACCAGGCCTCTGGGAGGGTCCCATCTTACACTGCTGCTGCTGCCGCTGATTCAGAAAGCCACCCCCTTCAGCAGCTCTAGAGGGAACCCACCCAACCTTTTCCCCACTCAGGTGAGACGCCGGAAGTCACTGACATGCAAGTGGCACCAGCGCAAGTTATTAAACTAAACTACAGATCTACTTCCAATCTGGAAAACATTATTATCAGCATGCCAATCAACACCAGATCCATGGTTTCTCAATATGTAGAACAAGTTAGAAAGCAAAACACAGTGAGGAGAAAAACTGTAGACATGCAAGCAAACCCTACAGGAAATAATCCATCACCACCAAATAAAAGACAATCTCAGAAAACAAGTAAAACATTGAAGAAATGATGTGTATCTCAGAAAAAGATTCCAACATCAACATGTGTAAATGCACTCCAAAAAATAAGAGAAGAATCAGAAGAAAAGGACAACAGAATGATAGAAGCATTTAATGCACTAATGGAAGAAGTAGAAACATATAAAAAAGGAAGCATCAATATGTATAACCTAATCAACAAACTGAAGAATGAAAATGAATCCTTAAAATTGAAATTGAAAGAGACATCTTTCAAGATTTACGGGTTGAACTAGATGAGCTCAAAAATGCACGAAAAAGCCATGGGAGCAGATTAGATGAAATTGAAGAATGAATCAGCACACTTGAGGATACAGAAATAGAGAGGACAAAGAAATAAAAACAGAGAGAAAAACAAAGTAAGAAGACTGAAGAAAAGCTCAGAGATATGTCAGATTCCTTAAAGAAAAGAAACATTAAGAGTAATAGGAACCCCAGAAGGAGAGGAGTCATGAGAAGTGAAAGGCTTTTCAATTTAATAATAGAGAACTTTCCAAGTTCGAAGAAAGAAGTGAAAATAGACATACGGGAAGTCAAAAGGACACCAAACTACTTTAATGAAAGAAAAGCCACGGGGAGACACATCATTGTAAAACTTGAAGAACCCAAGATAAGGAAAAAATAATGAGAATGGCTAGAGAAAAGAAACAGATAACTTACAAAGGTAAATCTATTAGACTGACCTCAGATTTTTCTGAAGAGACACTCCTGGCAAGGAGAGAATGAAGTCACATCTACAAAAAAACTCCAAGAAAAAAATGTGCCAGCCAAGAATACTATACCCTGTAAAGCTATCCTTCCTCTATGAAGGAAAAAATAGAACCTTCTCCAACAAGCAAAGTCTCCAGAAATTTGCTACCACTAAACCCCCACTCCAAGAAATTTTGCAGGAGGTCGCAAGATCAAAACCATAAGAAGAACAAATACAAAAAAACCCAAAAACAACCCCAAAATGACTACCAGGAAACCGTCAGAATCGCAAACATCAATAATCACCCTAAATGCCAATGGTCTAAACTCAGCAATCAAAAGATGAAAAGTTGCAGACTGGATCAGAAAACAGAACCCAACATTGTGCTGCCTCCAAGAAACACATCTCATTGCTAGGATAACCATAACCTGAAGATGCAGGGCTGGAAAACTACATTACAAGCAAACAGCCCCCACAAGAAAGCAGGAGTTGCCATTCTTATATCAGACAGAGCAGACTTCAAATTACAAAAGTGACAAGAGACAAAGACGGCCACTACCTAATGGTTAAAGGGTCAATCCACCAAAAAGACCTAACAATAATCAACATATTGCACCTAATGAGGGAGTACCAAAATTCATAAAACAACTACTAGTAGAACTGAAATCAAATATTGGTGAGAATACATATGTGGTAGGAGATTTTAACACACCACTCTCAACAAAAGACAGATCAACAAAACAGCATCTACACAAAGAAACAAAAGCTTTAAAGGAAGAGCTAGACCAAGTGGACTTAATAGATATATACAGGACACTACACCCCTACGGAAAAGAATACACTTTTTTTTCAAATGCACACAGTTCATTCTCTAAAATTGATCATATATTAGGTCACAAGACAAACCTGAACAAATACACAAAGATTAAAATAATACCAATCTTTTTCTCCAATCATAAAGGCATCAAATTAGAAATCAACAATGAAAAGAAAGTAAGGAGAGTAAACACTACATGGAGAATGAACAACAGGCTTCTGGAAGATCACTGGGTAAAAGAGGAAATCAAAGAAGAAATTAAAACCTACATGGAGGCAAATGACAATGACGACACACCATTCCAAAATGTGTGGGACGCAGCAAAAGCAGTATTAAGAGGAAAGTTCATAGCAATACAGGCCCAAATAAAAAGAACTGAAACAGCCCAAAGAAATATTCCAATCTCCCACCTTGAGGACTTAGAAAAAGAGCAACAAAAAATCCAAAACCCAGCAGAAGACAAGAAATAACAAAAATAAAAGCAGAGATTAATGAAACAGAAACCAAAAGACCGTTGAGAAGATAAACAAAACCAAAAGCTGGTTCTTTGAAAAAATAAATAAAATTGACAAACCCCTGGCAAGGCTTACAAAGAAAAGAAGAGAGAAAACACAAATAAACAGGATCACATATGAAAAGGGAGATATTACAACAGACCCAGCAGAAATCCAAAAGATAATTAGAGACTACTACGAACATCTATATGGAAACAAAGACAGCAACCTGGAAGAGATGGACAGATTCCTAGAACAATACAGTCATCCAAAATTGAAGAAAGAAGAAATAGAAAACTTAAACAGGTCACAAGCAGTGAAATTGAGGAAATTGAGGAAGTCATCTGAACACTCCCTAAAAACAAGAGCCCAGGTCCAAATGGTTTCACAAATGAATTCTACCAAACTTTCAAAGAGGAACTATCACTGATACTATTAAAACTCGTTCAAAAAATTGAGAAAGAAGGAAAGCTACCAAATACCTTCTATGAAGCAAACATTACACTAATCCCAAAACCAAATAAAGACAGGGCAAAGAAAGAAAACTACAGACCAATCTCCCTAATGAACACAGATGCAAAAATTCTAAACAAAATCCTGGAAAACTGAATCCAACATTGCATAAAAAGGATCATCCATCACGACCAAGTGGTATTCATCCCAGGGGCACAGGGATGGTTCAACATCCGAAAAGCAATCAACATAATCCACCACATCAACAAAGAGAAAAACAGAAACCATATGATCATATCAAGAGATGCAGAAAAAGCATTCAATAAAGTTCAGCACCCTTTCATGATGAAAGTCCTGGAAAAAATTGGTATAAAAGGAACATACCTCAACAGAATAAAAGCTATATACGACAGATCCACAGCAAATATCATACTCAATGGGGAAAAACTGAAACCATTTCAATTAAGGTCTGGAACCAGGCAAGGATGCCCACTCTCTCTACTCCTTTTCAACATAGTTCTGGAAGTCCTAGCTAGGGCTTTAATAAGGCAAGAGAAAGACATAAAAGAAATCCGAATATGGAACGAAGAAATAAAGTTATCGTTATACACGAATGATATGGTACTCTGTAGAGAACCCAGAAAAATTGACAGAAGAGCTGATTGAAATAATAAACCAATTCGGTAAGGCAGCTGGATACAAAATCAACACACAAGAATCAACAGCGTTCATATATGCAAAGAATCAATCAGAAGAAGAAGAAATTAAAAAAAAAAACCCATTTACCATTGCACCAAAGAAAATCAAATACTTGGGAATAAGCCTAACAAAAGATGGAAAAGACCTATACAAAGAAAACTATAAAACATTCTTAAAAGAAATAGAAGAGGATGTTAAAAAATGGAAAGACATTCCCTGTTCATGGATTGGAAAAATCAACATTATCAAAATGACCATACTACCAAAGGCAATCTACAGATTCAATGCAATTCCAATAAATATCCAAATGACAATATTTAAAGAGTAGAACAAAAATTACTGAAATTCATATGGAACAACAAAAGACCCTGAATAATCAAAACCCTTTTAACAAACAGAAGAGAGAATGGAGGTATTACTATTCCAGACTTCAAACTACACTACAAAGCCATAATACTTAAAACAGTATGGTACTGGTACAAAAACAGATAAACAGACCAATGGATCAGAATCAAATACCCAGAAATAAAACCACACATATATGGTCAACTAATCTTTGACAAAGGGGAAAAAAACATACCCTGCAACAAGGATAGCCTCTTCAGTAAATGGTGCTGGGAAAACTGGATCAAAACTTGTAAAAAAATGGACCAGGACAACCCCTCACACCCTGTACAAAAATTAACTCAAAATGGATAAAGGACCTGGAAGCGAGACCTGCAACTGTAAAATACATAGAAGAAAACCTGGGACAAACCTGTGCCAAACCCTTCATGAATTTTGCTTGAGAAATCCATTTGTGGAAACAACTATGGCCGGCAAAAAAATGAAGGAAAACAAACAGCTGGGACTATATATAACTAAAAATTTTCTGTTCACCAAAAGAGACAATAAACAAAACAAAAAGAAACCCAACCGAACTGAACAGTAGAAAATTTTTGCCCTCCAGACAAGTGACATGGGTCTGATAACAAAGATCCACAAAGAGCTCCTACAGCTCAACAAAAACAAAGCAAAAAAGTCACTCAAAAAATGGGGAGAAGAACTAAAAAGACACTTCACCAAAGAGGAGATACAGATGGTTAATAGGCATATGAAAAAATGGTCCACATCACTAATAATCAAGGAAATGCAAATTAAAACCATACTGAGATACCATCTTACACCAGTAAGAATGGCCCATATAAATAAAACAGAAAACAACAAATGTTGGCGCGGATGTGGAGAAAAAAGAACTCTCTTACACTGCTGGTGGGAGTGCAAACTGATCCAGCCACTATAGAAGACTGTGTGGAGGACCCTCAAACAATTGAAAGTGGGCTTAACCATTTGACCCAGCAATCCCACTACTAGGAATCTACCCAGAGGACATGAAAACATTAATTCAAAAGGACACCTGTACGCACATGTTTATTGCAGCTCTGTTTACAATTGCCAAGATTTGGAAACAAACCAAATGCCCCAAAACAGATGATTGGCTGAAAAAAATGTGGTACATATACACGATGGAATACTATGCATCAATCAAGGAGGACAAACACATGTCATTCGCAGCAACATGGATGGAACTAGAAAGACTCATATTAGCAGAAGTAAGTCAAAAAGAAAAAGAGAAGTACAGGATGGTCTCACTTATATGATGGATATAGGGGAAAACAAACAAATAAGAAAAAATAAAAACAACCAATGGGACTGAACAATGGAGCGAGAGAGGAGGAGGGGGAAGAAGGCGAAGGAGGTGAAGAACACAAAAGATAAGGATGGTTAACAAATGTTAGTCAACTGGGGAAACCCTGGGGTACACAATAATGCAATAATATAATATAAATAGACATATATTGCAAATTTAAAAATTTTTTAAATTAAAAAAAAGAACAATCATCACAGAGATAGTTGACATTCTCTGTGGATATCACTTCTATCCTGTTCGCCATTATACATCCCAGAAATAACAATTAATACACTAGATCTGATGTTTGTCATGCCTGTGGCATTTGAAACTTTTAAATCACACATCAGTAAATAATATATTATTTTGCATGGTTATAATTTTGTAATTATAGTATTGTAATATGTATACCTATCTATGTAACTTGTTTTTTTCCCACAAATTTTTTTTAAATTATTAAAAAAAAAATCAAAGTTGATATGCATATTTCCCTTTCTTCTGTCATTAAAACCTTTCTTTTATGCTAAATTAAACATCACAGCAAAGTCTGTATGATACAGTGGGGAAAATATGAGCTTTATGGTTACATGGTTAAAAAAAACTGGTTCTGCCTTTACTAGTTTATGACTTGGTCCTATCCTACCATATTCCTGTACCTCAGTCTTCTCATCTGTAATTGCGGATAATGACAATTTCTTTGAAGGGTGGCAAGTAGAAGAAACAAGACCATATAAAAAGATCCTATTATAGTATCTAGCACATAATTACCAGTGACCACTGTATGTCATAGCTACTGTAAAATAACATAACAAAATATACTTGTCAACTTTCACAGAAAACAGTTCTCTATTGTGGACTTCTCTATTCACAATCATGTTACTCATTTTAGTTCAAAATCTTGTCCCTGTCCATACCACCCCAATTCCTTCTTTATTTCTGCTACTACACACAGATAAATACACACAGAAAAAAGCAGAGGTATAATTTTTCCTTCTTTCAATCCAACCCACACATTAATTTGATATACAGTATCACATTAATCATTGAATACTACTGCCCCCAAATTCCTGAAGAATAAAATTAAAAATTCTCACTGGGGCATTTAAGACCTATTTTTAGCAAAACAACTTCATGCCTCTCTATGTCCAGTACCATACCCTACCAAACAATTCTATTTGAACTAATAGAATCAAATCTCTGTTCAAAGTGTGCCTTGTGCTTAGAATGCTGTTTCTGTTCCTCTCAATTTTCTCCTATATACTATTCCTTGAAGGTGCAATTCATATCCTATTCTGTGGTTCCTTTCTTGTCTCAATTCTTGAAGCACATATCTGCATCATGTTACTGTATGTATGTTTTTACAGGTTTTGCTTTTTTAATTCAATCACAAATCTTATAATGGCAAGAGCCATATCTTATACCTTTTTATTGTCCTAACATCCTACAAATAAAATTGTTCCTATTAATAATTGCTCACATAACAAACCTTTATACTGTGAAATATAAGCTATACTATAGAGCAAGAACAAATCAGTTCTGTTAGTTACTCTAATTACAAATTATGTACTGTTATTTTATCTCTCCTATCTGTAATGATGTCATATAGTCTCTTTGTTCAGTGCTTACTCTACAAACCTCATAATATGCAATATGTACAGAAGTAGGGAGACTATTATGAAGTACAAGTAAAACAAGGCATTCAAATTATGACTAAAGTGAAAAAAAGCAAAAAAAAATAGTAATATGCAAATAGGATAAGCTTTGAAAATAGAAAGGAACAAAACAGGCACATTGTGATGTGCAAAGTTCTGGGTCTGTACTATTGACCAATCAGAGAAAAAATTGGTTGCTGCTAGGGGAACAGCATCAATATTATACTCCCAATAGTATGAGGTTAGTCTGGGAGATACTTGCAGGTTAATTTGAAAATATAAAAGTCAAGCACTGTGGAAGTTCTATAAAACTTGGGTGGCAGCCTTGGATGGAGTTGTGGCATCTCCACATCATCAAACTGGGCAGAAAGTTCCTAAGAGCTCCTTAAGAAGATTGTGGGAATTAACAAGGGCGAAAGCTGACTGTCTAGACAGACTGTCTAGATAAAGAAGCTGGTCAATTTTGAGGGGGAAATGCCTTCTAGAATAGTTAGAAGAAAACTATGGCTGGCTATAAGTTTTAAAAAAATGAGTGACTGTTACTTGGCAGAAACACATATAGAAAGTGCAAGCTGAAATCACCCTACCTGTGACATTTTGAACTATGTACAAAGATTTAAAAATCAGACTTTTGAAAGTCTGACTTTACAGGTATAGAGGAGCTCCTATAGTAGACTTCAAATGCTCAAAAGGAATGCAGATAATCAACTTGAGGACTATATTCTAGCATTGTATAATCTTTAATTCTTCTTTAAATTAGTAGAGAAATACCATATGGGTGTAGAAAATTTCTATTTTGATATAATTGGAGAAAATCAAGTTTGACTGTCTCTCAAAGAAAAAAGCCTATTGGGCATTTGCACTCAGAAGTACCACACTTAGATTTCTGTAATTTTACAACACTTAGACTCACTAGCAAAATTAAACATTTAACTAAGTGTAGTACTTCAGATGTAGGTTGAATAAATCCCTGAGGTGAGCATAAGGGATACAACTAGAAACATTTGGAAAATACTTAGTTCTTAAAATAAGGTTACCGGCATTACAGTGACAGTTAAGCTTTATTCCATTATTTTTGTTTTTGCTTTTCAAAGGCTACTATAGTGACAGTTCAAACTTAGTATAGTATGCAGTTTCCTAATGAAATACACAGTCAGATATGCAAAAAGAAAAAAAACCACACAAATGACATAATAATTCAGTAAAAGATTCTACCTGATAAGAGACGGATCAGATGTTTCTGTATCAGAACCTGAGGACAGGTTATCCTTTGTGCAACTGCAAACTGTATTAGTGCTTTCAGACCATTATGCTAAATTGGAAGACATGGGAGGATAAAAAGATAAAGAAAGATGATAGGTCTAAATCATTCACTATAAAAATTAATCTATAAAAACTAGGTGCAGAATTATATACCTAATATTCTCACAAATAAATTACAATATGCTTAATATTTCTACTGAAAAGTTTTATGATGTCACCAAATTTTAAAGTTTCCTGTGACAGGCATTAAATTATAATCATTTTAATTCTCATTTATGAACTCATTTTCCTGAGTTAATTTCTTAAAATGTCTGGCTTAACATACTATTGAGGTCAGTGCAAATATATGAATTTATAGACATTCTAAAATGATGGTATAAAATCACATTGTATATTGTGGGCTACAAGTCCCTGGTGCCAGCTGTCAGGAAAATATTTATCAATGTTGAGGAGAGGGGTGGTCTAGGAAATCCTTGGTTGCTCCTTCAACGTCACAGGGCTAGTGAGCACTGTTTTCAGGGTCATCTATGTTATAAGGTTTAGGTCTGAAGCAAGAGTATCGTCTTCTAGAGTCAGGATCTGCCCCTTATTTAGAACATTTTTTAGTTTTATTCTTGATTTAGCATGATGACTTATCTAAAGCAAAACCAGCTTTAATACTTAATATTACAAGATGGTACAAACTAGTGATAAGGAAAGTTTTAACAGATATCAGATTTTGGATTTAACAATAAATACAGAAGGAGGGAAATAAATCTTTGAAATTTGTGAATTATATTTAACCACTCTGAATAATTCTGTAAAGTACATAATATTGCTGGTTCATTATTCTATGAAACTGAAATAGCTCACCATTTTTTCTCCCAGATTCTAATTTTTTTTTTTTAAAAAGGGGAATGAATGGAGATTTTTTTACACTCATATCTGGCTGGAATATACATACCTGTCTATTCTGAAGTGCTCCAAATAAAGGTTTTCCTTCATCTCCCAAGAGGTTTTCTCAAAGAGTAAGAAAAACAAAAATTATAGGTCCTGAATACTGCTACAATTATACAGTTGGTTTCTATTAGATAATCTCTAACTAATTATACTTTTGACCAGATGATTTCTACTGTATTTCAAATTTCTTGTTTTAGTCTATGCACAAAATTTCTAAATTTCTGAGTGAGAGAATTTTATAGAAACAAATGTTGACAACTTATAAGCTGTTACTATAATAAAATCCCTGCAATCATCTATTTTAAATATTTGGGATAAACAAAGCATTCTGGTTCATTCTTCTTCATTTTACTATCTCTCTCTCTCTCTTTTTTTTTTTTTTTTTTTTTTTTGAGACTAGGTCTCCCTGGGTTACCTGGCCAGGTAGTCTCTCAAACCCACGGACTCAAGTGATACCTAGTTTCAGCCTCCCAAGTACCTGGAATTACAGGTGTGTGCCACTGCACCCGGCTTTCTACTTCCTTTATGCCAAGATTAAAAAAGAATTCATATATAGTTATGAATTTTATTATTTTAAAAATAATTTATTTTTATTTTATTATTTTAATATTTGTTATTTTATTATTTTAAAAATAACGTTAAAATAATACATAGGACAAATTTAAATAATACTACTGCTCTCAGAGGTATTATCAAAAGAATTATAGGGGGGGTAAACCCCTGGAATTACAATGTTGTGAAATTTATATATAAATAAATTAAAATGTTTTTAAAAATAATAAAAAAAAAGAATTAGAGGAAAAGATTTATAGGGAAAGAAAAAATAAAAATAACAAAAAACATGGTTTCAGAAATACATTCCATTTTGTCAGATAGGGAATTTACTTATTTTCACTGGTCCCTAGCAGCAGATACATCTATGAATGTGGAAGACATATTCCTTTTTTTTCCTTTAAATAGGTAATAATAAAAAATCTTATTTTGAGTCTTTACCTGTTCCTACTACTTATGCCAACACCCTCTATAACCCTTTTACTATTCATAGGGAATATGATTAGTTAGATGCCTATGCATCAAGAATGAAGTACATTGAAAGAATCAACTACAGTGAACAGCACAGTATCGAAGAGAATCCAATCACAGGTGACAGAATCACATGTGAAGACTCAGTTTTATTCTTTGGTGATTTTCCTCATCTCTTTCTTGGCAAACTGTGACCTTTTTATATCTAAAATCTAAACATCCTAATTCTAACGCGTATCTTCCCAAGGGTAGCAAAATCTAAGTCTGAGCCTTATTAAGTCTTGGTTCCAAAAGATATCTTACATTTTTTACCAATTTACCCACCCTCCCTCCTTCCATTCCTTCCCTCCCTCCCTCCCCCCTATCCCCCCAGCCTCCCTCCCTTCCTTTAGTGTGTGTGTGTGTGTGTGTGTGTGTGACTAGGTCTCGCCATTTTTGCCCGTGGAACCGCAGGTTCTCGTTGCCCGGGGTACCACAGACTCAAGCAATCCCCAGCCTCAGCTTCCCAGGTAGCTGGGATTACAGGTGCGCACCACCACGCCCAGCTATTTTTTGGAACTAGGTCTCACTACAGGCCCCAGGCGGGACTCGAACAGCAATCCCTAGCCCCGGGATTCATAGGCTGAAGTTTACAGGCAGGAGCCACCGTGCCCGGCTACTCACACTTTATTTAAACTTAAATTTTCTTAATTCTCATTTAATCATAGTAAATATAAATCTGTATCTTTATCCCATAATTTCAGTGTCACAGAGACCAGGTCTCGCTGTTTTTGCCTGTGGAACCACAGGCTCACTTTGTCTGGGGTACCACGGAATCAAGCAATCCCCAGCCTCAGCTTCCCAGGTAGCTGGGATTACAGGTGTGCACGACCACACCCAGGTATTTTTTTGGAACTAGGTCTTGCTACGTTGCTCCAAGGGGGACTCGAACTGCGATCCCTGGTCCCTGCTGCGGCATCCTAGGCTGTCGCTTACAGGCATATGCCACCATGCCAGGTCTAGTGTCACAGATTTTTATGTGTATGTGACAGATTTTGAAGTGACTTCTAAAATCTGTGCATAGAGATTGATGTAGGTATATAGGATGTCTGTGTGAAATAATGGGTGTATGTTATTAATTCAAATCATGAAATACAGTCCTGTAATAGAAATATATTTATATGATGAAAATTTAAGACTTCAGTAAAAACAATTACCAAAATATATTTTGAGAAGGGAGACTGAAACTGGCTTGGATCAAGAAGATGTGAAAGAAATGCAGATATTATTCCTTTTCTCATAGTACAGTAGCTCATGCTAATTAAAAAATTTAGGCTATTATTCACTACTATACTTGTGTAACCCCACTCCAG
Organism: Uropsilus gracilis; assembly: GCA_004024945.1. Taxonomy (NCBI): domain Eukaryota; kingdom Metazoa; phylum Chordata; class Mammalia; order Eulipotyphla; family Talpidae; genus Uropsilus; species Uropsilus gracilis. The sequence goes on from PVHY01004879.1 coordinate 41,828, forward strand.
TAGCTTTACTGACATGTAACACTGTAAATTTAAGGTATATAGCTTTGTTGATTTGATTGCTACAACTTTCTTTAAAGAGTTCCTTCAGAGCTGATTAGTTTCTGCCGCTAACCTGACTCTGCTAACCAGCTGAAGTCTTCTTTTCCCTTTTCAGGTAATTTTTTTTTTTTTGAGACTAGGTCTTGTTATTTTTGCCTGTGGAACTGTAGGCTCACACTGCCCAAGGTACCACAGACTCAAGAAATCCCCAGCCTCAGCTTCCCAGGTAGCTAGGATTACAGGTGCGCACCACCATGCCCAGCTATTTTTTTGGGACTAGGTCTTGCTACGTGTCCCCAGTGGGACTCGAACCGCAATCCCTGGCCCCGGCCGTGGCTTCCTAAGCTGCTGCTTACAGGCATGCGCCACCATGTCTGGCCATTTCCAGGTAATTTTTTAGGTGATTTTATATTTTCTTTCCCTTCTTCTCTCAAAGTATAAGACAAACAAAAGTTACTAGATATTTCTGAGTTATTTTTCTTCCTTTGCCTTTTATCCCTTGAACTTCTAATGGCTACAGCTTGCTTCAGAGTGCCCGTTTCAAGTATTTTTAGCATATGTTGCTTTTGGTGATTACTATAGCTAAAAGAGGTCAATATAAAAAGTTTTCAGACCAAACTACATCATATCACCTAATCTAGTAAAATATTAATAGTCCTCAAAAAAGTCAGACAAGTTTGGGTCATTATGGAAATAAGTAATTTTTGGTTAATCACTATTAATTCTTGTTCTATAAACCCCCCAAACCAGTTCCTCTATAGGTTTTACCAATTGCCTGGATAGTGAAAGCACATGTACTCCAAGTCATCATGGGGACTCGAGGATCAATATCATCAGGAGGCACTTTCAATCCAATTCTATAAATAGTCGTGGCAAAGAGAACAACCATTTCCTTGATGCTATTAGAATATTTGATTCTAAAAAGAAAATAAGGAAAAATTATACAGAGGATCTCAAATGAGAACTCCAATTAGGTACTGAAACAACAAATAATTTCACTTCTTTTACAACACAAACTGCTTTTTGTTAAATTAGAGATTAGAATCCCTGAAGATTTATTAGGAAAAATAATAGGGGAAAACAGAATTATATCACCTATAGCTAGAAAGATATCTCTTACAAAATGGAAATAGTCTGTTGACTTCCCTTTCTAGTAGTAAAATATCATAGTAGAAAGGGTCCAGGTCTAAATTAAGAGAAACACTAGAGTGATAAGGAATAAAATTCAGAGGAGTGATAATTTATCATTTTCCTGAACTTTCATTTGTAACAAATAACAATTATTAGCAATGGAATACTACTAGGGAAATATACTCCAGATATACTATAAATGAGGATCACAGCTAAAAGAAAAATGTACTGCAGATAATATTCATTAACAACTAACAACTGATCTGGGTATTATACTTAAAATATATTTAACACAGATATATATATAATGGTATATAATAAAATATATAATTATGTATCAATGATTATGTCATATATATCATATATTTATAAAACAGAACTTGTAGGGCCTAACTGGATTTACTGCCTACAAAAAAGTGAAAACAGAAATCTATTTTTTCAGAGCAGTTTTAACAGGAGACATTACCTCTTATATATATAAACTCTCATGATTTTTCATGAGATTTTTTTCAGAGTCTTCACATAAACATCTTTTCAATAACCTTATAAAAGGTAGAATGTCAATGTTTCAATTTCACAAATAAGAAAAATAAATCTGGTAGGGAATATGCACCTGAGACTCTTAGAAATTACAGAACAAATCAGATAATAACTTTAACTGATATTTCTTAAATTCTGCTATCTTGTAGGCTGGCCTGGACTATTTCACATGGCATTTCTATTGGTAAAAAATGGTTAACTATAGGCATGGTTCACCGTAATACACATTAATCTATTGTTTCAAACGGCTTAATATAATTAATACAAATAAAACTCCAAAGACAAACAAGATAAACAATCTTACAAATAAAGTGTGAAAAGAAAGACTGTTCTCTACTATTATTTTCACAGGCACTAATAATTATTGTAATTATTATATACTCACGGAGGATCAACTCCAAAATTCAGTATAGAACGGAAGTCATAAGTTGAATCACCCATTCCTTGATTAAACAAGACTGGAGTTATTGGATTTTCTCCTTATAATGGAAAAAAAAAGAAAGATCATGAGAATTAGTTTTATATATACTTTTACAACCTTTTATGTTATAGATGATTCTTTTAGGAACCGAACTCCTATTTTTTTTTTTTTTTTTTGAGACTAGGTCTTGCTCTTTTTGCCTGTGGAACCGCAGGCTCTCGTTGCCCCGGTTACCACAGACTCAAGCAATCCCCAGCCTCAGCTTCCCAGGTAGCTGGGATTACAGGCACGCACCACCACGCCCAGCTATTTTTTTGGAAGTAGGTCTTGCTACGGGCCCTAGGCGGGACTCGAACCGCGATCCTAGCCCTGGCCGTTTCATAAGCTGAAGCTTACAGGCACAAGCCACCGTGCCCGGCATATATATTCATTTTTAATGTCCAGCATTCTAAGGCAGCATACACAAATGAACAAGATTTGGCACCAAGTTGCCATCTAAACTGTAGCTCTGCCATTTTGTGTTATTAAGACCTTGGGCAAATATTTAATGTATTTGTAGCTCCAATTCATCAAATTATAACTGTTATTCTCCTATGAGAGTGGTTTGCTTTTGCTTTTGTTTTTTCATTTTTTGTGACGAGGTCTCACTATGTTGCCCGGTACAGTCCCAGCCTCAAGCAAACCCCAGCCTCAGCTGGGATTACAGGTACCTGTGACTGTGCCGGCTGCTTTTTTGAGACCAGTTCTTGCTGTGTTGCCCAGGGTAGTCTTGAATCTGCGAACTCAAGCTATCCCTGGCCTCTTGCCTCCCAGTGCTTGGATTAGAGGTGTGTGCCACCACCCGGCTATATGAATTTTTTTATTCTGGTTGTTTTCAATTTTTTTCCCTTTCACTTTTGTTTTTCGTCAGTTTGGGTATGATCTTTCTACTGGATATGGTTTTCATTAAGCTTATCTGTTTTGAAGTTTACTGAATTCTTAAAATCTGTATGTCTAGGGAGTTCCTTCAAGTTTCTTCAAGTACCTTTTCCTGTATTATCCTTTTTCTTCTTTCGAGTTTCAATAATACAAATATTGGATGAAAAAAAAAGAGAGAGGTTCAAGCTGACCACAGATTTGAGGTATACAGAAGCGGAGGGGCAAAACAGGAAAGGTAAGTGCACAAGAGTCTATGGTAATGGATCATGGGTGCTATGGTGGTGGGAGGACTAGGGGGAATACCTCTGAGGAGAGAAATCAAATCAAATGGAAATTACTATCCTTCTATTCAAGAATATCTATTTACTTTTACCTTATATTTCATGAATATATGATGCCTTTAAATCTTTTATTTCAAAAGTTTAACATTAAAAACATCTCAGAGTTGGCATTTGATTTTTTTTTTCTTTGAGGGTTGGTGTCAGCCTTATGGTTCACTGTATTTTGAGTAATTTCAGATTGTATCTTGGATAATTTGAGTATGACACATTGTAAGGTTTTGCCTCTTGTTAAAATTCTCTGGAAAAATGTGCCTTTTGTCTTAGTCAATTAGGCTCAACAAGTTCTGTACAGAACCCAGGTGGTGATTCTCATGTTAGTTTTCTGAGCTTTTGAGTCAGCCAGCACTTGGACTACTCAGAGGTTAGTCTGGGAACTGAATGGTAGTTTATACATCTTCCTTTGAAAAGCAGTTGCCATGATTATTTGAGTCTGCTCTGTACATGTGCAGCTTGGGAGTAGCTCAGGAATTGTGTTGGTCTCAAAAATGGGAAATTTCTCTTCTACAGCTCTCTTCTCTCTGGAGTTTCACACTCACTATCTCCAAGCCCCTTTACACTTCTGGTGAAAATAACATTCTCTCAACTTTAATCCCCTGTGTTCCATGTAGATTCGTGTGACTGGGGTGAAGATGTTAGACAAAGACAGAAAAGAACAATGGATTCACACTGCATTCTTTGGAACTCAGGGGCTCCTCTTTTCCTAGTTTCTGTGGTCAGACAGATTGATTTTCTCTTGAGTTTTAGGTGCCCACATGGCCACAATGATAGTGCAGCTCTATGACAGGCTAGTCTCAGAAGAAGGTCCGCAGAAAAAAACCACAACAGTAATTCCCTTTCCACTCTTCGGCTCTAGGGGTGCTTCTTTATCCAACCCTCCAGTCAGAGAGAGAGCAGCTCTCCTGGAATTTTTGCTGTTCATGTCCACTGCACAGATCTGACATAAGCTGACTTAAGGTCAAAGATGGGAAGTAAAGCAGAAAACAAAACTAAACAAAACAACCAACAAAGAAATTCACTGCCTGTACTAACTATCCTTCGAATTTAGACCTTCCTCCTCATAGGCCTACCATTATCTACTTCTTAAAGTATTTAGGCAGTCTTATCTCTTAGTTGCTGAGAACATAGAAATGAAATAATAACTATTAAATTTTGTTCATTATTAACATTAATAAAAACATTACAATTAGTAATAGCTAACATAAGGTATTTACTATGTGCCATGCACTGTCCTACTTTACATAGAATAATTCAGTTCTTTAATCAATGAAATTATTACTATTAGTTTTATCCTATAAACAGTACAGGCACAGAGAAATAACTACTACACAGATAGTGATAGATATGAGATTTAAATCCAAGCAGTATGACTTCAGATTAATCACTGTCTATCCTGTTTCCATATGAAAAATTATTAAACTGATTAAAGTGATTTAGGCCAAATTTAGGTCTTAGCTTCAAAATCGCTAATTCTGATAATCAACAAGTCTGTATTACGAAACCATTTAAAGCATAATTACTTAAAAATATTTTACAGACTGACAATTAAATTTCAGACAGTTAAATATAAAATAATTCCAAGCAAACCTGTAGTTGGTTTCATATTATAACCTGTTATTCTGGCCAGAACAGTCTGTATCCATGGTGCCAGGGTCAAAAATTGAGCAAGAGCATCGGCCTTCTCACTGTAAAGTGATATTTAAAATTTATTAAAGTCATTGGCATAAAGTCAAACAGAAAAACTGAACTTCTGCAGCTCTTCTCTGAATACATGACAGTATAAAAATGTTATATTCCTTCTGATAAACTTGGTAGGTCATACAAACACGTATATCTACAAATAAAGTTCTGGGAAGGAGGGACATTGTAAAAGTAAAAGAAATAAGATACTACCCATATACCAAAGACTTATAAGTTAACAAATATGAGTAAATGGAAGCAGCATTCCAGTTCTTAAGTCAAAAACTAAGTGTTTTCACTGATTCCTCACATTTCACATTCTAATCTACATGGTTTTACCTTCTAAACAGATCTCAAATTGATCACTTCTTTCTACCTCTATCATTAGTACTCTAAATTCAACTTTCATCTTCCCTTGCTTAGGCTACTTTAAAAAAAAAAAAACAAAAAACTGTTCTTCCTAAACATATTAATTACACAAACAATGAAAGATAACTTTCTGATATAACTTTCTTCTTAAAAAGATGAAATTCTACGTCCCAACAGGCTGAATAGGAGACAATTTCCAAATTAGGATTCCTAATGACATGAAATAGCAGAACTAGAGCAACTACCCTTTTTTGTTGTTTTTTGAGAGTAGGTCTAACTATGTTGCCTGGGGTAGTCCCAATCCCGCAGACTTAAGCAATCTTCAGCCTCAGCCTCCCAGGTAGCTGGATTTTTTTTTTTTTTAGACTAGGTCTTGCTATTTTTGCCTGTGGAACCACAGGCTCTTGTTGCTCGGGGTACCACAGACTCAAGCAATCCCCAGCCTCAGCTTCCCAGGTAGCTGGGATGACAGGCGCACGCCACCACGCCCAGCTATTTTTTTGGAACTAGGTCTCGCTACGGGCCCCAGGCCGGACTTGAACCGCGATCCCTAGCCCCGGCCGCTTCATAGGCTGAAGCTTACAAGCATGAGCCACCGTGCCCGGCCCCAGGTAGCTGGGATTACAGGCACCCGCCACCACACCCAGCTGCTTTTTTGAGACCAGGTCTCACTATGTTGCCCAGGGTAGTCTCAAACCCGCAAACTCAAATGATCCCTGGCCTCTTGCCTCCCAGCGCTTGTATTATAGGCATGCGCCACTATGCCCGGCTCAGAAACTACTTATTGACCCTGTCTGCCAAACCCATCTCCGCTGAATCTTTTTTTTTTTTTTAAATAATGGAACATGCTAAGTGTTTTTATTAAGAAAAACATTTTTTAAGCAAAACCTAGGCGTACCATTACAAACTGAGTTTTAAAGAAACTGAAATTATAATGAGCAGTAGTCATCATATAGAACAGTGAAAATACAGAAATGAACAATTGAATTGCTAGTTGTCATAAAAAAACTGATGAATTTGCTATTAAATTCCTTTTACAAATGGGCAGGCTGAAAGACTTACTCTAAAAGTTCAGAACTATGCAAAGATATATGATAGGCAGATGGGAAGAAAAGGAACTTTCTTTATTAGAGAAAATTTGTCCATTTCTCTAAATGTACAGCATTTGGATCTCCAGAAAAAAAGAATACAAAAATAATAACAAAGATCTTTAGAGAAACCAAGCTCCAAAAAAGAACTCTAAGGTTGGTAAAACACTATAGGAAAGGAATGAATCTTCTCTGCATCTTATTCTTCTTCAATGAATGCTGAGATAGAGGAGCTCAAAATCCTAAGGTATACACAAAATATCTGAGTTATTTAATATTCAGTTCTCTTCAAAGACCAAAAAGGCTATTAAAATGTTTTGATGGAAGCCAGGCACGGTGGCTTGTGCCTGTAAGCTTCAGCTTATGAAGTGGCTGGGGCTAGGGATCATGGTTCGAGTCCCGCTCGGGGCAACACAGTAAGACCTAGTCCCAAAAAATATCTGGACCTGGTGGTGCGCGCCTCTAATCCCAGCTACCTGGGAAGCTGAGGCTGGGGACTGCTTGAGTCCGTGGTAACAAGGCAACGTAAGCCTGCGTTTCCACAGGCAAAATAGTCTAAAAAAAAAAAGTTTTGATGTAGAATATAAGTTATGAAATGACAGAAGTTATGAAATGAAAATTTATTACTTTAGCAAGAAATTAAATCTAACCAAAATAGGCACAAATGAAAAGATTAAAGACTATTTTAAAAAGTAATCAAAACTTAAAATTAAAATATACCTGTTTATCTTTTGAGGTTGCAAAGGAATAATAGGGATCACAGTATTGCACAGGGACTTGCAAAGAGGGCATAGATATTCTCCACTTTCCAAGTCGAAAAGGTCTACATGAATGCGCTGCTGAGAGCTCAGCTGCACAGCTTCAAAATATCTGTAAAATTCCAAGACATAGGTCTGTTGAAAATTATATATGCAGCTTCACTCTAATCCAAATGAGAAAAAACTAGAATTCTACTTCCATAAATTTTTAAATTTACATGCAAAAATATACAAGCTGTATCACAGAAGAAACAGGATGCCCATTCTTTCATAGGCAAGCTAAAAGACTTATCAGGGAAAAAGGAAATTTAAAATAATTTTACTGAACTTGTCCCAGCTTTACCATCACAGAAATACAGTGTAAATATTAATTTCCTCAGTGGCCAGTGGCCAACTGAATAAGTGCTATTATAGGAAAATGCATTTTAATCTATTGTCGAAAGACTAATAAACCCCATACAAAACGTTCCCCAGAAATTTTACTTCTCAGTTTTTCTCTTGTCTAGTGGTAGAACTGGAACTTATGATCTTGATATTTTTCATTCTACATTTTGAGGGAAATGAGATTTTTATTGATGACTGTTTCTTTTACACAAGTACTATACTGAATTTATAGAAAGCAATTACAAAGGAAAAGTGAATATTTTAGGTTGATAACTTCACACATCTATTTCTAAGGGTAATAATATAATGAGCATCATGCAGACAGAATTAGTAACTGAAACTGCTTCAACTACTCAATTAAGAAGGAAAGAAGACATGAGAAAACATGCCTTTTGTGGCCTTTAGTGAACTTCAACATTCCTAGTTTCTTTCAAGAACATGTCAGAAGGACAACTTACTTCTGCCAGCACACTGCATGCATTACATGACCACAGCTTCCTGTGTAAGTTCCATATGCCAAGTCTGGATCCATAAAAAGTGGGTCCAGGGTTTCTAGTATAGAAAGACAAAAATAAGGTTATGGTTCATCTCTTCTACAGTCATGAAAAGGAAAATGATTAGAAGGTCTAAAGTTCTAATCATGAATTTTTTTAGGAATATTCAAGAAAAAGTGTTACATTTAGCCAGATATATATTCTTAATAGTAAGTAAAAGCAGGAAAATATGCTAGCTTTGCACGCCTGATTCTAAAATTAGTACAGACTAGTGACACACTTTTCTTGATTTATATTTTTATCTGCACACCAGACTTAAGTTACACTATCTTAGCTGCTGAAGTGATTTTCTGTGATTCAATCATACTTACTTTTGTAATTTTAAGAGTGAATTCATTGAGCAATTTTAAGTAGTATCTCACATGATAAGCTAGTAGATTAAAGCACAGACTTTAGGGTTCAAATTCTAGTTTCATCATTTATAACTCATGAACTTTGGAAAACTACCTAACTTTCTGTACCTCAGTTCCTTCACCTGTAAAATGGAGCCAATGTTGGTAGCCTAACTTATAAGCTGTTATGAGGAGAAAACACACAAAAGATGGAATCAAAGTCTGCCATATATAAGTATTCAACAAATGTTAGCTTTCAAAATTACCATTCCAAAGTTATTTTAAAACCAATGCAGCTAACTCATGATGATGTAAGAAGAGTACTATATTATCTAATTAGTATTCTTGCCAAGAAAATGCTTAACATAAATCTAATCATGAGGCAACAGTTGGACATATACACAATAAATGGTCTGCAGTCTTCAAAAAAGTTACATTAAAAAAAATGGTTAAGTGAATATTCTAGATTAAAAGCAATGTATGAAATAAGTCTGAGTGCCAAATTGAAAAAAAAAAAAAGTCTAGCCAAAAAAAAAAATATTTTGAGCAGTAGAAGAAATCTGAAAATGGGCTTTCATAGTTAGCGATATTTCCCAGTTAATACTATCTTAAATGTGGTAACTGTATAAGAAAGATCTCTTAATTTTAGAAAATATCTGTGGAATGATTTAAGGATGAAATGTGATACCTGCCTCCTACTGTTATTCAGTAAAGATAAATGGAGATAGGGAAATAGATATAGGAAAAAAAAAAAAAAACAATAACAAAGGAGTCAAGATGGCAAGTGAAAACCTGGAGGTTCATTTTACACATGTGTAAATTGTGTTCTGACCAAATAAAGCTAAATATGATTTCACTCTCAAATTTCTTTCAAATCACTTTTTAAAAATTTGTATAAATACCAAAAAAAAAATGTTCAAAATGATATTCATTAGATAATACATACCCCCTGGGAGTTCTATGGATTTTCCCCTGTGCTGTGTTAAGGCAGTGGATTTCTGGACACAGGCTGATAGTACCATAGCATTATTTTCTATTTTCACCTCTTGTTCTTCTTGGCAGAGGATGCACGTCAGCACCTCCTTTTCAGTAACAGATGGACCCCGTTTAGGACCCAAAGCAATTCTACAGTAGTCACTCACTGCGGGGGTGCTACCAAGAGAAATGACCAGAAGTAAGGACATGTTTTGGTCACTTACCTAGAGTTTAAGTGATTAAATGGTAGGATACTTAATAATAAAAACCGTAATTTTTAACAATATTAATTTAAAATATTCCCCCTTGACTTTATGGCTTTTTATCAGTTAATTTACTTATTAGAAATATATTTTATGTTGCTAAGTAAAAAAAGAAAAAACATCACAAGGTCAAATGTGTTTCACAATAATATTTAACTTATTTCTTACACTAACAAGCTGGATTTTCTGTTTTTTTTTTCTGATTATAAAAGTAATATAAAATTATAAAGAAATGTTGGAAAATTGTTGGAAAAAAACACTATACTTTCACAATATACTAGTATTTTTCTGTAAAAATAGAAATATATTTCCTCCTAGAATATTTTCTATTTATAACATTTTTAACATAATTAAGATCATATTGCACACACAGAAAGGCATCCTGCTTTATTCATCTATGTCATTTTCATATATTAAAATTCATTCAGAAAGATTATTTTAAATAGCTACTATTTGTGCCATACATTCTTTCTTACAGGACACCTAACTCTCCAGTTTATTTTGGTGAAAGACTTACACCTTAACAATTCAGTAACTTAGGATCTATGTGTTCAACAAATAATAATGCACACAATATTGCAATACACAATACTGCGATAATAATAACATAAAAGCAAGTAGTTATAAAGCATTGATTATGACAAGACACTGGTTCAAATACTTCATATTATGTTAGCTCATTTAGCTGTTCTACCCATCCTATGAAACAGGTACTGTTATTACTTCCATTTTTCAAATGAAGAAACCGAGGCTTACAAAAGTACGAGACTTAAGTAATGACTCATCACTAATAAGTAGCAGAGCCAAGATTTAAGTCAAGTGAAGTGGCTTTACAGGTTACACTCTGAACTACTCTGCAATACTAGATAATCTGTTTTTCTATCTGTGCTCCAGATAGAATTTAAGGTTCCATAAACCTTAAGCTAAATGTTCATCATCAACATAAATAAAATTACACAGTACAGATGCAGTTGTTGAGAGGTGGTTGTATGCTCAATATGGTATTACTCATAGAAAGTATCCAGCAATGTGTAGGGAAAGTTGACATTTTGATTGTCTTAGCACTAGAAACTCTATTAGATTTTAATGGGTGAGGCACCAGATAGGAACAGCCCTATAACAGTGTGGAGTAGTTAGGGCAAATTGGCTTCTCTTTCCAATTTCACAAGTGATTAAATGATTTTGGGTCAGATATGGTGCATCTGTGTGTGGTGAGGTGGGGGTGGGGTGGGGTGGTGGGGGGAGGATTGGAGTTGGGGTGGTGGGGAGTTGATGGAAACTTAAGAGTATAAAATTTAGGATGGAAGTTTCACAAGGTCAGGAATTGAAGTTAGGAACAGAGAGGATTATCAGTTATACAGAAAACCAACCCAATCAGAATTGAAAGTGAAAAATTCTACAAAGGAATGCATTCTATTAAAAAACAGTATGTAAGAACAGCCTGTGCTCTGGCAAAGTCTTACCCTTTAAGACAGCTCATTTGCATGAAGACTGCCAAATTTCATTTTCAGAGTGACCCAAGAATCCCACTCACCAAACCCAAATAGATTCTGTCCTTGGGAAGTACTTGCATAACTACACAAAGGGGCACAGACGAAGATTTTCTGACACCTTGTTTGTTAACAAGGAAAAACTGGGAAATAAAGAAAATGTTCAAAAAATACAAGTCTTCTTATTTATGTACACTTATAAATATATAGAAAAGGGTATAGAACAGTTATTATTTATAACAATGGCTCTCTATGGAGAAAGATAAGGAATGTAGGATAATCTGCTTCAGTAGCCCTGAATTTTCTCTGAGTACATGTTTATGTCTTGATAAAGATAGTTTTCTTCTTCACTACTCTCTAGAAAGTACATTCATAATAATACGTAATATTTAGAGAATAGAGAATTCTCCTATTGCTTAAAATTTTGCATCAATTTTTAGTTTTACTACTATAGTCAGCCAAGAATAGTTTACCTTTATATCTTTTTTTCCCTTTAAATTAGTGCTAAGTAGGGCACGGTGGCACATGCCTGTAAACTTCAGCCTACGAAGTAGCTGGGGCTAGGGATCGCAGTTCAAGTCCCGCTAAGGGCAACATAGCAAGACCTAGTTCCAAAAAAATAGCTGGGCATGGTGGTGCGCACCTGTAATCCCAGCTACCTGGGAAGCTGAAGCTGGGGATTACTTGAGTCTGTGGTACCCGGGCAACGCGAGCCTGCAATTCCACAGGCAAAAATAGTGAGACCTAGTCTCAAAAAAAATAAATAAATAAATAAATAAAATAAAATATTGCTTATTCTTTAAAGTCCTTGGTAGCATGATTTAATTCAGGATTATAGACACATTTATAGTGTATCTGCTATTATTGCAAAAGGACAATTTCATAAAGTATCCACAATACACACTGTTTTAAGCGTAGTGGTAACTTGTTTTTAAAACTAAGGATAATGAGGTATTTTGAATATTTTTAAGTTGGAATGCTTTTCAAAGTACTATTACTTTGCCTCCTCCCTTTTCGCATTATATTATGTAATAGTCTACAAAGCTTAGCTCTCAGGTTAACTGAAACTATTTCCCCAAGAGCACACCAAAGTCTCAGAAAACCAGATTCACTAATTCCCATTCCAATGCACTATCCATGACAATAACTGTAATCACTGTCTTCTTTCTCTTTATGAAAAAAAGAAAAATTAAGATAATTTTTCAATCTGTAGGAACTGTTTTACTCAGGAATCATAAAAATGATGTGGAGTATATAAAATGATATGTAGATGTTTTTCTAAAAAAGTCTAAACATACAAGGAAACAAGATGATTTCTACGTTTGTAGTTCTCATTTTCATATTTTTTTAATGCACAAAGGTTCCCAGTATAACTTTACTGCACATTATCAACATCAAATTACATTCAATAAATCCTTAGAACCTTTGCTGTGCCATTTCTCTAATTATAAAATATAATTTGGGAAAAACTAAAGTGAATATGTAATTTTTCTTTCAAGAAACCACGTTGCTAATTTGTTTTTACCTCTCTTCCTCCATAATAGAATCTTCTTTCCCAGACATTTCTGATGTATTGTCATACATGAGTTTGTGAGTTTCAATAAAGTTTCTCTGTAAGGCAGACATCTGAGCCATGATCTTCTGACGATGTAGTCTAGCAGCTTCAGCTTTTCTTTTTCGTTCTGCTTTTTCTTTATCATGTGTAATCTGGATATTATGAAACCACAAAAATTAGGAGGATTCACTGTTAAAATTTATAAATATTGTTGTCATGTAAAACTTCCTTGAGTAAAGATCTGATAATACCTGATTGCCCCTTAGGCCTAGATAAACCTAATATCTCAAAATTAGCATGTAGGCTCCATCACATCACTATTAAGTGCTCCTTTGTTTATTTCAATAATTTAACTAAGCCAAGTACCTTAAACATCTTATAAGGTATCTTCTTTATTCTATGCCATTACATTAAAAAGTAAAAGTGAAACAATTTTTAAATCATTTGTCAGTCATTTAAGCATTGATATTTAATCACTTTAAGTCAACTTAATGATTTATCTGACAGTTACTCCTAAATATACTGCTGAGACTGAAAACAAACAATAGTCCCAAGGCTGTGCCTTCCTGTTTTTCATTTTAAGTGTTTAACTTTTAGGAAGAATAGTTAATAACTAAAGGTAATAATATTTCAAAAATATTTAGAATAACCAAAACCTAATTCATTAAATAAATTTATAACCAAAACATTACTATATTTCACTGAATATAAAGATGTACCTTTATGTTATATTACACTAAGAATACCTCTGTTGAAGTTGTAAGAACCATTGACTATAAGAAATATTCCAATTTCAAATATCCAAATATTTAAAAATTAGTAAGATATAGATATGTTTAAAATGTGGTATCTCTATCTTTTCTTTTGCAACTAGGTCTCACTATGTTGCCTAGTGTAGTCCCAATGCTGCAGAGTGAAGCAATCCCCAGCCTGAGACTCCCAGATAGCTGGGATTACAGGTGCTTGCCACTGCACCTGGCTGCTTTTTTGAGACCAGGTCTCACTAGGTTGCCCTGGATAGTCTCAAACCCACAAACTCAAGAGATCCCAGGCCTCTTGTCTCCCAGCACTTGGATTACAGGCACACACCACCATACCCGGCTCAAATGTGGTATTTCTAAAGCTCCTGTCACTCAATCTCTACTTCTCTTATTTCTAAAGCTCCTGTCACTCAATCTCTACTTCTTTTGTAAAACTAAATGATAGTGGATAAATATATAACAAGTACTACAAGTATCTGTGGTATAAAATCACAAACAACAGAAGATGAATATCTTACATACTTTACCACACGTTCCTTCTAACAAAAAGAAACAGCTTCCTTTTAACAGAAAAGTTCAAAGACAGAGATAAGTATCACCAATATTATAATGATGTACCTCATCATTCTTAATAGAGTCTGATCCTGATGTGGTTGCTACAATTAAACAAGATTTTTCTCTTAATCGCTTTACTATGTCAAACATCTGGAAAAAAGAAAAAATAAATATTGAAAGATCTGGTTAGACTAACCAGGAATAGAAAAATTCACTAATTTCATTGTTTCATCATGTTTCTAAATGTCTTTGACTTAAATTTTAATTAAACCTGTATAAAGTGACTCCTGACTGTAAGAAACACCTCTCATAGTTTGACTATAATGAATAGAAGGTTGTGGGTAGCAAAAGCAGCTGACTTAGTCTGCAGCTATGACCTGCATGTGCTTTATTTCAGAGGAGAAGTTTTTTGAGACCTAAAACATTTTAAGTGAAAAGACTTATAAAGACAAAGATACAAAAAATGGAAAATGAAATTTCCTCTTCCAGGTGCCAGTTCCTCTCCCCAAAATCAACTGAAATGTTTTCTTCCCCCCAAATTATAATATAAAGAATATTTTTCTTTATATTTACATATGTTCTCATAAAAAACAATCCTATTATAAATAGTGTGTTGCATAGTCACTTGACTATCTGTGGAAAAGCTCCAACATCACTTATAAAGTTCTATCTCACTTTTTCTAGTAAGTACCAAAGTTTGAATAACACATTCGTAAAACTTATAGTTTGAAGGAGACTAATCTACTGTGGCTAAACTTGCTACAAAGAACTTAAACATAGCTTTATATTAATCATTTGGGTGAAATACCTAAATTTATAAAAACAACTCAAACTTTTGTTTATCTTGACAACAAATTTTGATATTCCAATAAAAACTGAATTTTCAGGTACAGATCTCCAATTTACAAAACTGTTTTTATAGGATATAAATGCTAGAATAAATGAGTTTAGTTTATCTTCTTAATAAAGACAGAATAGCTATCTACCACTTTTGTTTTTATATTTTTTAATGATTAAATTGGTAACTAACACCAATACTAAAACATTTATGAAATTCACTGAAAAGAAATCTTAGTAACATCATTTCACAGTTACATATCTAATTATATCAAGCTTGCTCAAACAGCTTAAGCAGTAAAGTGGTCTGACATCTTTTTTAAAAAAATTTATATATATATATATATATATATATATATGTATGTAAAACATCTTTGTTTTCCCCGAGGATCACCCACTTTCTTCCCTCCCTGACCGCTTCCTCCCATCTTCCCCCCGACCCCAGTTGAGTACTTTGGTTTGGTTCTTAGCTTGTTTTGACTTTTCTTCTGGGTCTTTTCCTTGTTTTTCCTATATCCCATATATTAGTGAAACCATTTGGTTTCTGTCTTTTTTTTTTCTGACTTGTTTCTGTTAATATGATTTCTTCTAAGTACGTCCTTGTTATCATAAAATTATTAAATTTGTCATTTTTAATTGATGATGGTCTGACTGACATCTTGACCAGTGCAAAGACATCCAACTGATATGAAGGTGGAAAATAACAATCTAGACTGTCAAAACAATATTTAGTTTATAAATTCAGAATACTTTAATAAAAATATCTTGATGTTTTCTTGTTTATTGTCTGTACCTCAACAACGTGTATGCTCCATGATAAGCATCTTGTCTGTCTTGTTCAGAGTCTAGAACTGAGCATGGCAGATGGCAGACATACATTGAATAAGACACAATAAATCTTAATCATTAAAAAAAAGTTCACTAAAGCATAGGAAATATGGAATTACTAACATGAAAAAAAAATCAGTGATCTTATAAAAATCAGTAGTAATAGAGAAATAAAGTGGCGTAATTTTAAAGACAAGTGGAGGACTCTAAAACACTTAAATCAAGCTATAATTAATTTATTTTACAAGTTTACCTGGAGTATCCATGTAATCATGTCTTTCTGGCCCTCTAACTGGGGGATTCCTTTGAGTTTTTCCAAAAGCATTTGTATATTCTGAGCATTCATGGCTGAACTTCCCAATCCTGTTTTAAAACACAAAAATTACATTTTTATAAATAAATCCATCTTTGTAATATGTACAATCATATAGAAAATCTTATTCACATTGATGACTTAAGTTTGCAAATTTCTTAACTATAATAATGTCTCAAAGGTAAGAACCTAAATACTAAAATGACAACAGAAAAACATGAATTACTTCAGGTTTCTCCTACATCTTACTTTACTGCTGTTAAGCGAAATCGAGCAGCTTGATGATGTCTCTTGCTTTTCTTCCATTTGGTTCAATGTCTAATAAAAGTACTCAGTGAGAAACAAAACTCCCCAAAATATTTAAGTGAGAGCTATTAGATTCATAAATTAAATAGCTTATGATCTTCAGTGATCTGAAAGTTATAGTGTATAAGTAGAAAATAAGAAGCTTTTCACATACTGGTCTTAAAATGTTAATCATGTAGCCTTTAATAAAAAATCTAATCTAAGTTTGTTCTTCTAGGTTAAACAGATGCAAAATACATTATCATTTATTCAGACTTCTACAGTAATTTCTTTTTTTGGTGACTAGGTCTCGCTATGTTGCCTGGGGTAGTCCCGAACCCACGGACTCAAACGATCCCTAGCCTCAGCCTCCCAGCATTGGGATTATAGGTGTGCGCCACTGCACCCGGCTCCTACAATAATTTAAATTTCAGGAACATCAATTCTTCCATACATGAGTAGTGTTAATGTTATAGTTGATAAGGCAGCAAATACTTGGTGACACTGAGATTAGGAACAAAACTAGAAACCACAAATGTATGTAGTCATGCATATATTGCATCAATAAAAAAGTTGACTAGGCCCTGCACCCATGGCTGCTCCGTTTTGGCAGGCAGCTGCAGCCCTAGCTCCTCATGCACAGCCACCTCTGCTTTTGTCTATTGGGCAGGGACTGACAGACTGGCTCAGGTGGGCTCTGGGCTGGGCAGGGGTGGGGGAGAACATGAGGGGCTATAGAGGTGTACCCTCTCTTCCCTCTAACTCTCACCCTACTTAATCCTCAGAAGGAATGAGAAGATAACTAATAATCCAAAGAAGGGATAGAATTGGTGAGGGACCAGACAGAGATCCTGCCCACACATCTGAGCAGAACACAAGAGAAGGAATATCAAGAAAGTCATTGTATAGTGAACTGGAGAAATGATCATGGACAGTACCTGTCACAAAGTCACACCTATGGCCTTACAACAAGTGGATGAGCCGAAATCTAAGGGCTGTTATGTCACCCAAGAGAGCAAGGTGTCCCTCCCCATTCCATGGGAGAGGAAGGTCACAGAGTTGGGGCTTAAGCCCCACAGCAAAGCTACAATCTGAAAGAGAAGAAACAATCTGCAAAGGCCTTTAGCAGATGGCTGTTTACAATGAATGACATGGAACTGATTGGAGAAGACGGTCAACAATGATAAGACACAAATAGACTCCAAATGAGCACAAACTGGCTACCCAACACAAAGTTGAGACTGAACACCTACCAGCACAGTTTGCTATATCCCAGGATTATAGTCCCTCACTCAAGAAAAGAACAATACCACAGAAAACAAAGAGACCAAAGGATTCAACATAGATCAATAAACAACAAGGAGAGAGGAATCTGAGTGAACAGAGGCGGCGGTGTCAGTGGGAGGGGAAGGCTTTCCAATAACCATTTGCTGATATTGTATAAAATCTAAAGAAAGAATAAAGTTAAAATTTAAAAAGTTGTGGTAAAACTATAGTAATCAAAACAGTATGGTACTGGAACACAGAACAGACAGAGACAAATTAATAGAATTGAGAGTCCAGAAACAAACCCACACATCTATGGATAGTTGATCTATGACCAAGAAGCCAAGAGTATACACTGGAGAAAGGAATGTCTCTTCAACAAATGGTGTTGGTAAAACTGGGTAGCCACATGCAAAATAATGAAACTAGATCATCATCTCATACTACACACAAAAATTAACTCGATCCCAAAACTACAAAACATATTGAAGAAAAAAATAGACAAAACACTCCACATTAGCATCAGAGATGTCTTTGGGGGTTGATGCACAATGGCAAGAGAAAGAAAAGCATATACAGACAAATGGAACTACAGTAAACTAAAAAATTTCTACACTGTACTATCAACAAAACAAAAGACACCACTGAGTGAAAGAAAATATTTAAACTAATATATGTCACAAAGAGCTAATATACATGTATATTAAATATAGCATGTTATAAATATAATATACACCTGTACATATATTACATGTGTAATATATGCATATATATGCACTTTATATATATATAATACATATATATAATATATATAAAGAACTTATACAACAATTAAAAATAACCCAATAAAAAAATTGGCAGAAATTTTTGGCTAAATTTTTGGCTAAATGTCTATTTTGGCTAAATAGACATTTCTTCAAAGAAGACTTATAGATGGTGAATAGACATGTGAAAAAATGTTCTTTCTCACTTATCACCAGGGAAATACAAATCAAAATCACAATGAGAAACCACATCATATCCGTGAGAACAGCCCATATCTAAAATACCAGAAACAATTGTGTGGCAAGAATGTGGGGGAAAAGGAACCACAATTTTGTGGGAATGTAGAGTGGTCCAGTTCCAGTTTGGTGGGAATGTAGAGTGGTCCAGAAAAACTTGGAGGTTTTTCAAAACATATTTACCATATGACTTAACAATTCCATCCTAGGTATCTACGTGAAAAACATTAGTAGCAATATATGTATTCCTATATTCACTGAAGTCAATCCAAAATTGTTAAGATATTAAAAAGTCTAAGTGACCAAGGAGTGGGGCAGTAAAATGTAGCATATACATTACACTGCACACATGTGCACACACATAAACACACACACTGGAATACAACCTGCATATTAAAAAAAAAAGATGAACTCTTGCCTTCTGAAAAATACAGATGGAACTAGAGAGCATTATGTTCAGTGAAATAAGTCAAAAGAAGAAAGGTGAATACTGGATGGTCTCTCTTAGAAGTAGAATACAGAGAAACAAAACTAAGGGTCAGACAAAACCAAACAACAAAAAATCGAAATCTGCACACCACTACAAAACTGAGGCACCCAGGAGGAAAGGGCAGTAGTGTAAAAATGAAGGAAGAATGAGGTTGAAAAGAACATGGTGGAGGACTACTGGGGCACTGATGGTAGGCAGGATGTGAAAATAAACATCTGTAGATGTTTAAACCAATAGTCCCCCCACCCCAGCAGATAAAACAACTTTACTTCAACATATATTAATTGAAAAAAAAGTGATAATAGGTACTTTAAAACTGTACTTGTCTTATTTAAAATATCAATTAAAAACTGGCACCACAGTGATCACTGAGTGAAGTCACCAGTCCTGGTGTCTAGCATCCAAGGAATAGGAAGTGGGAAACTAGGGGGTTCCCATGCCATTTCCACATGCAAGGCCCCCTGATCTGCATGCCACAGTGATCAGACACTGAAGGGAGGTTGCCAAACCTAGTGCCTGGCATCCCAGGTTGCAAGAAAATGCCAACCTCTGCAACAGCCAACTGGCAGCCATGAACTTAACCAAGTAGCTCAAACACAAGAGAGAATCATGCAGGATCTAGTACAGCTTTTTTACAGTCATGCCAGCCAATTTAAGAGCCACAGTGTCCCAATATGTAGAGCAAGCCCGAAAGCAAACCACAGGAAGGAGAAAAAATGCAAATACTCAAGCAAGCTGTTCAGGAAACAACACACCACCAAAGGAAAGACAATCTCTAGAATCCCAAAATGGTGACACAGAAGAAATGCTTTATCTTTCAGACAAAGAATTCAAACTCATCATGACGAAAGCATTCAGAGAGTTAACAGAAGTCAAACTCAGGACCGCTTCTCAGCCTTTTGGCTAAGATCAAGCATAGAAGTCAAACTCAGGATGAGAGAAGCATTCAAAGAGTTAAGAGAAGTAGAAAAATATAAAAAATGCATCAATCAAAAAGAGAAAGAGTGGAACTTGAAAATCTAGGGGAAAGTCATGAAAACAAGTTAGATGAAATAGAAGAACAAATTAGCACCCTCAAAGACACTGAAATAAAAAAGACCAACAAAGAAAAAGAGAAATACAAAGGAAGAAAACAGAAGGAAAACTCAGAGATCTTTCAGAAACCATGAAGAAAGGAAATATTAGAGCAACTGGAATTCCAGAAGGAGGAGAATCATGGGAACTGAAGGGGTATTTAAGGAAATAATAGAGGAAGAAGGAAATGAAACCTGAAGAAGAAATAGACACCAGAAGAAGCTAGAAGGACACCAGACTACTTTAATGAAAGGAAAACCACAGCAAGACACATCAAGGTAAAGCTTCCAAGAATCCAAGAGAAAGAAAGAATAATGAAACTGTCTAGAGAAAGGAAACAGATAACATACAAAGGAAAACTTATTAGTCTGACTTCAGATTTTTCTGAGGAGACACGTCAGGCAAGGAGAGAGTGGAGCCACTTATTTAAAAACTCCAAGACAAAAAATGCCAGCCAAGAATACTCTACCCTACAATGATCCCATTCCTTTATGAAAGAAAACAAGGACCTTCTCAGGCAAGCAAAGTCTTCAGAAATTCACCACTATTAAACCTCCACTCCAAAAAATCTTACGAGGAGCCTTAAGACCAAATCCAACAGAAGAGTAAACAAGAAGAATAAATCAAGACAGTAAATAGAACTTCAAAATGACCAACCAAATAGCAACTTCAAACTCTCAAATATCAATAACTACTCTAAGTGTTAACGGTCTAAACTCATCAATTAAAAGTCACAGAGTAGAAGACGGGATCAAAAAACAAAACCTAACATTCTGCTGCTTTCAGGTACCACATCTGAAATCTAAAGATAAGCACAGACAGAAAGTAAAGGGCTGGAAAACAATCCTACAAGCAAATGACCCTCCCAAAGATGGTAGGAGTAGCCATTCTTGTAACTGATAAAGCAAATTTCAAACTGAAAAAAATGACAAAGGAGAAGGAAGGACATTACCTAATGATAAAGGAGGTGATGCATCAAAAAAAACATAACAGTTGTTAACATATGTTCACCAAATGAGGGAGCACCAAAATTCATTAGACAATTACTGAAAGCAGATATTAGTGAAAATACGTATGTGGTAGACAAAATTAATACTCCACTCTCACCAAAGGACAGATAAACAACACAGAAACTATACAAGGACACAAAAGCTCTCAAGGAAAATCTAGACCACATGGACCTAATAGATATCTATAGGACAATGCACCCACAAGGACAAGAACATACCTTTTTTTCAAGCGCACATGGGTCATTCTCTAAAATCGACCATATATTAGGTCACAAGACAAATATCAGTAAAACACAAAGATGAAAATAATATCAACTTTTTTTTTCCTGATCATAAAGGCATCAAACTAGAAATTAATAATGAAAAGAAAGCAAGGAGATCACCCACTACATGGAGACTGAACAACATGCTGAGCGACCACTGGATAAATGAAGGAATCAAAGAAGAAATCAAATCATATATAGAGACTAATGACAAAGATGATACAACATTCCAGAATGTACAGGACACAGTAAAAGCAGTATCAAGAGGAAAGTACATGGCAATATAGGCCCATATCAAAAAACAAGAAATAAATCACAGAAATAATCTAGTATCTCAACTCGAGGAACTAGAAAAAGAGCAACAAAAAAAATCCAACACCCAACAGAAGATAGAAAATAATAGAAACTAGCAGAAATAAGTGAAATGGAAATAAAAAAAGACAATCTGGAAGATCAACGAAACCAAAAAGTGTTTTTTTAAAAATTAAATAAAATTGGTAAACCCCTAGCAAGACTCACAAAGGAAAGAAGGGAGAAAATGTAAATAACTTGATCATAAATGAAAGAGAAATTACAATGGACACAACCGGATAATTAGAAACAACCATGAGCATTTATATGCAAACAAATAAAACAACGTGGATGAGATGGACAAATTCTTAGAACTATACAGTCACCCAAAGTTGAACAAAGAGACAATAGAGGACTTATGCAGATTGCATAATTTATATAGAAAACCCAAAAAAATTCCACAAAAAAACTAATTTAAACAATAAATCAGTTCAGTATGGTAGCTGGTTACAAAATCAACACACAAAATCTGCAGCTTTCCTTTATGCAAAAAATCAGAAGAAAAAGAAAAAAAAAAAAAACACTCCATTTACCATTACATCAATTAAAACTAAATACCTAAGAATAAACCTAACAAAAGACAAGAATAACCTATACAGAGAAAAGTATAAAACATTGTTTAAAAAAAACAGAGGAAGACATAAAGAAATACAAAGACATCACCTGCTCATGGACTAGAAGAATTAACATTATGAAAATGGCCATCCTAACAAAAGAAATCTACAGATTCAACACAATTCCAAGAAAAATCTCAATGACATTCTTTAAAGAAAAAGAACAAAGATTACTGAAATTCATATGTAATAATAAAAGACCTCAGGTAGCCAAAGCCCTCCTGACCACAAGGAGAGAGAATGGAGGTATTACACGCTCAGACTTCAGATTATATTACAAAGTCGTAATAATTAAAACAGCATAGTACTGAAACAAAAACAGATACACAGATCAATGGAACAGAACTGATGACCCAGAAATAAAGTAACACATATATGGTCAACTAATCTTTGACAAAGGGAACAAAGATAGCCTCTTCAATAAAATGGTGCTGGGAAAACTGGACAGTAGTATGTAAAAGAATGAATCTAGACCACTCCCTTACACCATACACAAAAACCAACTCAAAATGGATAAAAGACCTGAACATAAGACCTGATACCATAAAATACAAAGAAGAAGAATACAAAACACTGCCAAAACAATCCATGACCTAGACACATCTATGCATGCAAAGAAAATGAAGGAAAAATATAAACTGCTGGGACTGTATGAAGCTAAAAAGCTTCTGCACAGCAAAAGAGACAATAACCTAAACAAACAGATAAAACATTTTTGCTCTCCATACAAGTGATAAGGATCTGATAACAAAGATCCACAAAGAACTTATACAGCTCATTAAAAACAAAGTAAAAAGCCCATTCAAATAGTGGGGAGAAGAGCTAAAAAGATATTTCTCCAAAGAGGAAATACAAATGACCAATAGACATATGAAAAAATGCTCACCATCATTAATAATCAGGGTAATGCTAATCAAAGCCACAGTGAAATACCATCTTAACACCATTAAGAATGGCCCATATCAAAAAACCAAGCAACAAGTGCTGGCGTGAATGTGGAGAGAAAAAAACACTCTTATACTGCTGGTGGGATTGCAAACTGGTCCAGCCTCTAAGTACAGCTGTGTGGAGGATCATCCAATTCCTGGAAATGGAACTACCATTTGATCCAGTAATCCTACTTCTGGGAATCTACCCAAAGAACACAAAAACACTAATACATAAGGACACCTGTTCTCACATGTTTACTGGAACATGATTTACAATATTCAGGATATGGAAACAACTCAAAATGCCCAAAACCAGACAAATGGATCACACAAAGTTGTAATAAATTTACAAAATGGAATATTACTCAGTAATTAAAAATGACAATTTTGAGGCATGTGTGATAACATGGATGGACATAGAAGAAATAATACTAACTGAAATAAGCCAGAAAGAAAAGGACAAAAAACAGTTTCACTTATAGATGGTACAAAGGGAAAACAAAGGAGCAAGAAAAAACCAAACTAACAAAATGACAACAGAACTAAAGTAAATAGTGAGGGAGAGGGAAATCAAGGAAGGGATGAGCACAGATCATGGGTGATATGGTAGTGGGAGAACCCTGCAGAATACAATGATGTAAAATATATTAATAAAAAATATATCAGCTAAAAACTAAAGAAGATAAAAAATGTTTTCTGTTTTAAGGGTTGACAGATTAAAATTCTGTAAGACTGAAACTTTAAATCATAAATTAGTAATTAGATGAAAGTGTGTTGAAAATGATAACTAAAACATACTTGAAGCCTTATGGTAAAAGTCAAATGTCACTTCTTCTTCAGGAGCTTTCTGAAGCTGTTGCTTTTCTTCTAGTAAGCCTAATGCCAGAATATGAAATGCCTAAAGGAAAAAAACACAAGAAGATCTTTTAAACTGTACTTCAACAAGTAAATCTATTTTAAAAGAAGGTATGAAAATAAGTAATCTGATAAGGAAAAATGAGCAAAAGTTATGGACAAGCAGCTCATAGAAAGATAATGATAAACACATGGAAAATGTTCAGCCTCACTTAAAGAAAGGTGCTCTGAAACGAGCATGTTCTTCATCTGTCAAAGAGGCAAAGGTTTAACAGTTTAGTGCAAGAGAGCTGGCAAACTTGCTGGGCAGCAGGTACTTTTTACCGCATTTATGATTGGAAAGTAAAATCAGTGTATCATTTTTGGAGGCCAATTGGAAAATATCTATCAAAAATTTAAAGGTAAAGACCTAATACTTAGGAATTAGTAAAATATGATGCTCATTTCAATATGCAGAGGTATTTGTATTAGGTTGTTCATTTTAGTGTTTGTATACAAAGAAGTAAAGAAAATCTTAAATGTTGATTAATATGAGACTTACTGATGCCTCATAGATAGTAGCCATACAACTAAATATGCAGATATCAAGAATGAGGTAAGACTGTATATGCTAATATAGAATGATTTCCAGAGGATACACAACTTTAACATTATCTATGCCCTAGGTAGGGTACAGGGAAGCGAAATTTTAACTTTTGATTTCAAATGTATTTCTATGGTTTGAAATTCTATATTGCATGTAAGTACCATGGTTATAATAAATAGAGGGGATGCGGTGATCCAGCAAAAGCCTACAGCACCCGGTATTCCCAAGTGGTCTCTCAACCAAGTACTAATCAGACCCAACTCAGCTTAGTTTCTGAAATCAGGTGTGTTCAGTGTGGTATGGCTGCAAACTATGGTTATAACAAGTTGAGATACACACAAAGCTAACATTCAGAGCTTCTAAACCAGTAACAGCCAAGGAGAAAAGAAATTTAGTTGGGCAGATGTTACACAGATATCCATCCATTTACAGCTACCAAAAATGTTGTTATGAAGTAATTTATCTGTAATAGTATCAAGACTAAGGGAGGTTTCCATTTAATGAACTAAATCATAATAATCCTATGAAATATATTTACACATTTTACCAACAGGGAAATTATTCCTTACTCATAAGATTCAAGCTAGTTAGATTTGTCTGTCTTCAAATCTTTGTTGTATTGTTTCTTCATACCACAAATAAAATTCAAAACATAGAAAACTATGATGCATTAATGCTACACCAATTTATTATTAACAGGAGAAGGCCCTTTTGTGTTTTTAAATATAAATCATTCACAAGAGTAAGGGTGCTAAATACATGAAACTGTGCCACAAAGGAAATTGGTGCTACATCTAAACTATTTTCTGGCTGTGGTTGTGAATGAAGTTAGAATACAGATCCAGAAGCTTCTCCAGATTCCCAAAAACATTGGGGATTGAAGTACAATAGATTCTTTAGATCTACATACCATCTGGAGCATCCCTTCAGTCCACAAGTTACAGTCTGAATCTATTGCCCACTCAAATATGGTCCTGAGAATGTACATCATGATATCACAATTGAGAAGGTTAATCACTTTGCTGAAAGCAGGGCAGAATTCAGGAGGTGGTGGTGGTGGTAAGGCTGTAACAGGTGGGAGATGGATGGTAGAAGAGACAAACAGATACATTCTTATTTTCGTTATTCTATATGGTAAGTCACAAATATCAATATAATATACTAAATGCAAAATACCACATAACTTCTGTTACCTTTAAAAGGAAGGAAAACATTAATGTCTAGGGAAATGTAAGTCACTATGTCAGTCACTTAAAATACATTCCATTTGCTATTAAAAATTTTTTGTAGCACCACTGATATAGGCCACATCATAAAACGTAAACAAACTTTTTGTATCTCTATTAGCTACCCACTCGCAAACAAGAACAAAAAAAATCATGGCACTATATACTTTACTGATACAAATGTATCACAAAAAATAGTCAAAATGAGTCAATTCAGAATCTCACTTTTTACCTTCATCTTTGTTTTCTTGTTTTCTCCTTTTTTTCTGCATATGTTCAGCCTATATTAAAAACAGAATACAACAAACACAATTATCTTACAAGCATCTTACAATTATCTTGGCAAGCATGAAACTAATACTTTGAAGCAGTCAGGAAAGATCTACCAACCATACAAAATACTTTATATATTGAAACATGTAACAAAATGTTACCTTGTACCAAAATTAAAATGGTTCTTATTAAAAACCAGTGCAAAACAGACTGGTAATAGCCCTCATTTAGAATTTAGTCTCCGTGCATTAAATCAAAGGCATGTATTACTCAGTCCTTATTATATATAGGGCATGCAAATTATTTATTTTGCAAGGAAAAAGCAGATACCACTTCATCAAATTTATGTGATTAAAAACTACGACATTTTATGCCTATGAATTACTCTTGCTGGAAAATGTTTAACTTGAATCTAATCAAGAGAATACAATTAGACACATCGAGAATGTAGGATACTCTAAAAAAGGACAACTACCCTGTATTCTATAAAAATGCCAGAAAACACAAAAAAATTATACTAAAATAAAGGAGCCTATAAAAACATACACCAAATGAAGTACTTGTTTGAATCCTCCTCTTCCTCTTAAAATAAAGGATATTTTCTGTACAATCAGAATCTGAGTATTGCCTAAATAATAATGCTGACTCAATTTTATTTTCTTGAGCAAATTAATGACCTCTATTTTAATGAGAATATAAAACTACAAGAAAATCAGGAATTTTTATATGTGGAGTTAGAAAGCATAAAGCATTTTTGTTTTATTTACTGAAGAGGATAACTTTCATACCTTGCTATGCTGTGTTTTAGAGTAATGATAAAAGTACATATTGAAGTCTTTCAATGATTCCTCTTTCAGTTCATAAACTCCATGGCCTGAGACACCTGGTTTCCTAAATAGACAGAAAATACAGAGATAAAGAGCAGTGTTCAAGCATAAAACACAGACATAGTAAGAATTTTAAAATAATCTAGTCAACATCTAGAGAATAAAAATATAATCACATCTCATACAGCTTAAACTGAAACAATAAACTTTATTTTAACAGTAGAACTAAAAATCTACATTTTAAGTTCAATGTCCTAATATCAGTTATATTGTGTTCCATACCATGATTCAAAAAAATTTGAAAAAGTTGATATAAGTCTAATCCCATGTACTACTTAAAACCCTAATGCTTTCTTTTTCAGCTTCCTAAAAGAGGCTGCCTGTTCAATGAGAACATACTGTATTGTCCAAGATCAAATCTAAAATGACAGAGAGACATCATAACCATTGTAAAATGTATATAAAATGTGTCCATTTATTTAAAAACCTTATAAATAAAAACATCAATACGAAAAAGAATACACCATTCTTGTTCTTCACATTAAGTAGTTTTGGTGTACACTGAATTCTTAAGTAAAAAAATTCCATAATTTAATGCTAAATTATTAGCATTAAAAAATTAGATACTATATTTGAAGTTTTTGAAGCTAGCTATTTCTCTACAGATATAATATTATAAGCTTTACAGTACCAGTATCAATTTTTTAAATTTCAAGAATTAATCTACATAAAATCTTATTTCCATTTTTTTATATTTCAAAGTCAAAGAACTGCAAAATGCTTTAATTCTAAAGAGAAAAGTCTAAAATTAGTACACAAAGTTTTACAGAATACATAATTAAGTCATGGTTTAGAATTGATGGGAGAGAGACTAGATATGAAAAAGGTTTCTTTGTTTACTATCTATGCATTTGATATAACAAATGGCTATTTCTCATTCACCTGCTAAAGAAACTCATTTCTTCAAAAAACTTGTACTAAATATCAATTGTGTAAAACTATGTACCCGTAATTCTCACCTCATCTGAACTCCACTCTTGTTCTTTGACTACAGGTAAAAACTTTAGAACTTTTACAAAGCATCCAGAGTATAAAACAAAGATTAGTTCACCTCTCAGAATAAGCATAAATATTATTACTTACTTAAATGTGGCAACTTTGTTTATAACATTCTCTAGGCCAGTTTCATTATTTTCCTGTTGAAACAGTATTTTTATCATTTTTACTTTCATATAGGAACTTTTTCTTCTCTTACTGTGAAACTGAAATACATTCTCAAAAGCATTCCTCAAGTTCTTTGTAAACAAAAGATCAATTTTCAATATATATAAAAAGTAGGTTTTTAGCTATGCGTTAAGGTATCAAATTGTTAAGAGATAAGAACTATGTATAAACTACTTAGGAAAAAATTTTAAGCTTCATGTGTATAATCACATACCTACATAATATTACCAACAGTTTAAAGGAAAAGAGTTTTTCTTTTGTAATATGTTTATCTCCCACATCATTTAAACATGTACCCATGTGTACTAATTTCTAAAGCAAATTTAATGGACTACACAGGAAAACACAAATGTAGAGGTCCCAATGTATTTTTTTCTGATTGGCCTGAACTTTTCCTTGAACAATACTATACAAAGAAAGAAAGATCATTAGAGGGGCTAGAGATACTAATGTCGGTTCATCCTCGGAGGCATGTGAATCTTGATTTGACTACCCAGCAGTCTCAAATGCTTCTATTTAACCTCCTTTTCCTCTTTCCTTCACCGGAATTCAGATTTCAATGACTCCCCCAGTTTTTCCCAGCTACCTCACCATTTTCTCTCCCAGATATTGTTCCTTAAAAAAGCTTAAAATTTTATTTTGATGTTTCTCCTAAAAAGACAGATTATCATACCACCCAAATAATAACAATATTTCAGGGTGATCCATTTTTCTCTGGAAAAATGTTAAAGTAGAAAAATAGTCAAGGAATTTCTTGCTCTAAAATGCTTTCCTTTTAAATACCCAAAATGTTTTTAAAATGTTTCCTACTGCCCAGAAGCTCAAAATTAGAGTTTATACCCTTGAAGAATGAGAGGTGATAGCTGAAAAATTATTCAACAAATTTTCCTAAAACGTTGAAGTAGCTTTCAATGAAAGAAAAAGAAATCCCATTTTGAGGTGTATGCAGTAAAAGAAACAAAGCTAGACTTACATTCTCAGGTAAATTTTTGGCAATAGCACTGTGTGGCATTGGTTCAATGCAAAGCAAGTGAATAATTTCTCTCATTGTGACTTCCTCTTTGGTCACATTTCCCACTCCAGGTACATAACGCTCTCCTAACACAAACGAAGAAAAGAAAAAATATTACTTTCTATTTAAATCTCTCCCTCCAGAAGCACTTATACATAGCATATTGTACCAAATAAAGTCTATGAGAAAAGGACCAAAAACTATTTGGAAATGTTCCTAAATCTAAATAACAAAAGCCTGTCTGCTAAAAGACACAGAAAGAAAACTAAAGTACACAGGTGCTCTTAACTTACTTATACACATACACACACAGACATTCCATAGAAGGTCCTGCAATTAAATTAGCATGTGATTCTACACCAAGAAACACGGCAAATGACATTGAATGAACAATGACATCACTGGACAACTAGTTGTTTTTTTCAAGATCTTCCTCATTTATGTGTCATCTTGCTACTTACGAAAGAACAAAATCAAACTGAAAAAATACTTAAAAGTATCTTTCTATAAAAACACTTCTAAGATACTTTTTAAGATACTTTCAGTGACAAAAGACTAAGATGTGTCAGATGACTGATACTGCAAAAAAATTTAAATGATCAGGTTTCCATTTTCACTTTAAAAACTGCCAAATGAAGAGAAAATATAGCTAACTGAACTATGGGAACTGCTATCAACAGCTTTTAATTCCTATTCTTTCAAGAAGTTTTTAATATCTGACCACTTGTCACTATTGACTTTTCAATACTACAACATCTATATCCTGTGATATATGAAGAGGGTACTCACAAAAACAGGAATCCTTTGCTTAGTCAGAGATTTATGAATTCTATAAATAAGTCAAAGAATGACTTTTTTTTGCTAAGTGAATTCATTTCCAACAATATTACATTTGTATACTCTGTAATTCTCAGTTTTTGTCACCAACAACAGTATCCCTTAGATACCCAGTTAGAAGTCATGTAGATTATCTTCACATTTTACAAATCAGGAATTTGAAACCCAAAGAATGATAATGGCATGCTGTTAATAGTTGATAATAACGCCAAAACTAGCTCTTGATTTTTAACCCACATTGTATTGTTTCCTCCACCATAAAATCAAGAAATTATTCTTTCTAAAAAAACTCATGAAAGTAATGAGCTTATCCTAAGAAATATAACAAGTGTCAACCTGAAATCAAATAACACAGAAGAAAAAAAACCCCACAAATTTGGGTAAACAAAATAACAGCAAAATAAACAATAAAATAGTACAACAAAACTACACAATTCTATATTACAAATTTTTCTAATTAAAAATCCTCCTTAAGTTTGTAAATTTTAGTATATTTACTAAAACATATAGTAATTTTATACTTTTAAAATTTTTTTATTTTTTATTTGACTACAGACACACACACACACACACACATTTTACATCATTATATTCCCTAGGGTTCTCCAACCACTTTGTCACCTGTGAACCATCATCTTAATCCGTGTGCCCTTCCCTCCCCTGTACATACTTTATTTGTCCATTAGTACCCTACTGGAATATTCTGGATAG
Source organism: Uropsilus gracilis (assembly GCA_004024945.1). NCBI lineage: Eukaryota > Metazoa > Chordata > Mammalia > Eulipotyphla > Talpidae > Uropsilus > Uropsilus gracilis. Next base: position 72,791 of record PVHY01004879.1, read on the forward strand.
GAAGTATAGTCACCATCTAGAGTATTTAAATCTCTCTTAACAATGAAAGCCTACACACTTCCTGCTCAAACAAGCAGGTAGTCTTCTGAAAAGCAAGTAAGATGAACTCCTATTTCTAGATTTAGCTATTAGCCAGAATCCTCACCAAGAACTATTAATATAAACCAGTCTACTGTAAAGAATAAACAAACAAAAGAAACAAGAAACAAGAGCCAGAACAAGAATTCCAAAGCTTTTACTTAGTTGGCAAAATTGAGAGACTATAATATAGTGTATACAAAGATGAAAGTATGGCCAATATTTGCACAAAATAATTAAGTAGAATGATACAATGAAAATGATTTTATGTAGGCCTGTATTTCATTGAAATTGTATGTATAATTTTTTAAATTGTAGAACTCATTACTTAGGTATTATTCATGCACATTTTTTTTTTTTTAAGAGACTAGGTCTCACTATGTTGCCTGCGGTAGTCCTCAACATGGGGACTCAAGTGATTTCAAGTCTCAGTCTCCCAGTAGCTAGGATTACAGGTACGCGCCACCACACCCAGCTATTTTTTTTGAGACTACGTCTCACTATGTTGCCTGGGGTAGTCTCACACCCGCAGACTCAAGTGATCCCTGGCCTCAGCTTCCCAAGGCTGGGATTACAGGCACATGCCACCACACCTGGCTATTTTTTGAGACTAGGCTTCACTATGTTGCCCGGGGTAATCTTCAACCTGTGGACTCAAATGATTCCTGGTCTCAGCTTCCCAAGCCTGGGATTAAAGGAATGTGCCACTGCACCGGCCTCACGTACTTTTTTTTTTGCGACTAGGTCTTGCTATTTTTGCCTGTGGTAACCGCAGGCTTACATTGCCTGGGGTACCACAGACTCAAGCAATCCCCAGCCTCAGCTTCCCAGGTAGCTGAGATTACAGGCACACGCCATCACACCCAGCTGTTTTTTTGGGACTAGGTATCGCTACGTGGCTCTGGCAGGAGGACTCGAACCTCGATCCCTGGCCCCAGTCGTGGTTTCCAGGCTGCCGCTTACAGGCATGCGCCACCATGCCCGGCCTCATGTACATTTTTAACTGTGATAATTACATCTCATGCCCTGAAACAAATCCAAATAATTGTAATTCAGGTATTGAAAAATAAAGATGTAATAGTTGTTTCTGTTTAGTTGTGCTTTTTCAAATGTGAATCTCTAAATATACCAGCTGTGTTAATCACATTAATCTATGACTAACAGCCTTTGCTTGGGAGTAGAGTGAGAAATCATAGTACTTGCAATGTTCTCTCTAAAAAGTAAATCATACCCATTTCAAAACATTTGATTTAATCTTACCCACAATATAGATGAGAACTTGAAGCATTTCTTCTATTAATGTATTATATTGCTTAATCAAATCCTGTAGAATTGAAAAAGAATTAGCTACTTAAGAACTAGGAATTTTCATAGAACATACATTTCTGAATCACACTTAAAGGTCATTCTGGCCAGGACTTTCTCTTTTCTTTCTTTTTTTTTTTTATTAAATGAATAACATATTTTTTTTCTTTCTTTCTTTATTTTTTGTTTTATATTTTTAAAAATAATTTATTTCTATATAAATTTCACATTTTTGTGATCTCTTGGGTTTACCTCCCTCTCCCTGTTCCCATCCCACCCCACCCCAAGTTGTGTACTTTAATTTGGTTGTTCTGGCCAGTATTTTCTTTCAGATCACAGAAACGAAAATTAATGAGATGAATAATTTCCTTTTTTAAACATCAAATTCAAGAAGGTTCATAATACCCAGCACATATTAAAAACTCAGCAAAAAAATTGTTAACAATAATAATTGCTTTGGAATTAATTTACTTAGCAGTTTCTTTTGCTTACCTGGTCTTTTGTTGTAATGGTTTTGTTAAAAGCATCAGCAAGTTCATACCTCTGAAGTACCAACAACAAGAACTTATTGGGATCCATTAAAGATGCACCAATCTGAAGAAAAAAAAAATCCAGTATCACTACTCTTGTCTATAAAATGCAGAATTATTACCAGTGACTCTAGTAGGATGGGCAGAAAAATTATAAAGCTTATAGTAATAATATATTTATTAGCCCCTTCCATCTCCACAATACCAAAGGCAGTTTTAACAATGATAAAATTTAATTAAAGTTAAAAAAAATCTTTTATAAAAAGGTTATGATATAGATATCAGAAGCCATTTAAATAGGTACCTGAAGCATGATGATATCTTTATCATACATTTCTTCTCGGCATTTAACATCTTGGTAATAAAACACCTTTAAATGAAAGCAAAATAGATGATAAAAGAACTATTGTATTTCAAAACTCTGAAACTCGAGTTCAAAGGGATACACACACCCCTATATTCATTGTAACACTATATTTAATAGCCAAGTTATAGAAGTGATCAATAACTGGTTAATGGATTAAGAAGATATGGTACATATACACAATGGAAAACTACTCAGCTATCAAAAACAATGAAGTCTTGTCATTTGCAACAACATAGATGGAACTGGAGGAGATGATGGATGCTAAGCAAAGTAAGTTGGGAAGAAAGACAAGTACTGGATGGTTTCACTTGCATGTGAATATAGAGAAACAAAACAAGGAGTCAGACAGATCTAAACCAATAACAAAACCATGAAATCTCACTGTCAAATCAAGGCTACCTGATTAGAAGGAAGTTGGATAACAAAGTGTGGAAGGTGCCCAGTGGACTATAGAGAAGGACTGTGAGTGCTTTGGTAGTGGATGTGTTGTGGTAATCTGAAGGGAAGTGATCCTATACATCTGAATCATAAACAATGTTATAAACCAATGTTGCCACAATTTAAAAAATGCAGAATTATTTTATTTCAAACAAAATTCTCAACAAAAAAATATTTCTAAAATTTTCTGTGTTAGAAATCTCAAGAACACTTTAGTGGCAAAAAATAAGTTAACTCTATGGGTAATATTAAGGGATTTGTGAGGCCAAAGTGAAGATATATAGCAGAGATATAAAAATATACATATACACATTATGCATACATGTTATATGTATGTTTGTGATTTTTAGACATGAAGATATAAAAGTTAACACTCTCAGTGTGTACAACAAAAGAATATCATTAAAAGTATCTACTTCAACAAATAGCAAACCTATTACTCCACATTCTATACTCAATCATTAAACATTTTTCTAGAAGTGGTATCTTTAACAAGTCCTGTTTCATCATCTTTTAAGAAAAACTTTTTCCCATATATGTTCCAAAACAGAAGGAAAAATTATAAAGTAGCCCTAAGTTAAGATAGAAGGAAGACTATATAACAAAAGTAAAGTTAATTTTCAGAAAAGATCTAGGTTAATGGGCAGGTTTCTGGAGCTATTACTGGCTTTCAATTCCTCTATCCACTCATTAGGAAAAAGTCAAAAAGTCAATATATATGTTCCTAGAACTTGGATTTCTGAGCTGATATAAGAGAACAGAAAGCAAATGTTCAGCAAAATTGAAGGATTCAAGATAAAATAATACAAAAGAAAAAATCAGAAATGAGTATTTATAAATGTCTACAATAGACCTTGTTATACCTGGCTAATAAGAGAGAGTCCATTTCTCCGCCACATTTCAGCAACAACCTGGGCAACCAATACTAGACAGCGCAAAGGGTATTCCATGAGTATCTCTACTTGAAAGTCCTCCTGAAACAGAGTGAAGTCAATTTCATTATTTCTCAGAGGACTCAGATGTGGTTCAAATTTACGGATTAAATATTTCTTAGCCTCTTACCTACAAAATAAAAGACTTTTGAGCAGATAATTCTAAGTTCCTGCAATTCAGTTTCAATGTACTATATACTGGTAAATACAAAGTAAAACTACTATGGGAAATGGGAATTTACTTGTAAAATGGAAATGATAAAATGGGAATGAAATGAGAACGATGTATTTTGTAGATTTCAAAGTGTTTTTCATTGCATTCACCAACCAAAAGGTGTTTAGAAATAGCAAATTAGGAAAAGCAAATCAATACTTTAAATAGTCATTTACAAAGGGAATAAAGTCACTTACAAAAGGCACAAATTCATGCAATCTTGAAACTGCTCTCAGTCTGCTTAAACGCACATGAAGACCTAACCGTTAAAAATAAAAAGGAGAAAAACATAGAAAGCTACTCAGTTAATCTGTTTCCTAATTAACATATCAATAAAAACTTATGTGACTTAAATAAACATTGAATTTAGAAATGATGTCGTAGAATTCAAAATTTCTGGTTTCTTAATTTTCAAACAGTATTACTAAAATATTTAAGATCCTACATCATGCAAGATGTGCTTTTACATTACACAAAAGTAACGTGCTGCCTCTCAGGATATGTTTATTCTGTTCAAAGTGTAATGGGGAAAACTACAATGACAGCTCTTAACTGTAGTATCTGATCTGAGTTGGTCTGTTCACAATGAGCATAGGACCAAAACAGAAATGATTCATCTACAGGACCAAAACAGAAATGATTCATCTACTCTGAATGCAGGGGAAAAAAAGATGATAGAAATGCAACAGATACTCACCAGCAAGAGTCCTAGAAAGTGGCAGATGTATGCTTACAAGATCTTCAGACACCCTGTAGGACTTAGTTTCCAAGGTATGACCACACAATTGTACTACTGTCTTGCTACTAGATATGAAACTTGTACTGCACCTCATGACGGCTTTATGACATTCTTTATAAGCCACTAATAAGAGTTCTTCCTAAAAGGAAAATAAAAATGCAAATAAATTGACATTATCTACTTTACCACATCATTTGAGATATTTACTAAATATGAGTACAAAATTGTTCCATTAATATAGCTACCTCCACAGTACATGCAAATTATCAGACTATAAAACAGGCATACAGATACATATACCAGACACTTAGAAAGTGAAAAATTAACCTAAAGAGCAAAAGAAAATAATAAATGAATCATATATAACTGAGACGAGTAGGAGACATATTTGTGAATGCAACTTTAGAATGGGGCCAAAAAAGTACATAGATTTTAAGAATGGGGGAAAAATGAAAAGGTGGCATTTTAAGCAGAGATACAGAATATATGAACAGAAATAAGGGAAAATACTACTTCTGTTCAGACAGGGCAAGGAATAAAAATTAGGAAAAAATATTTTAAAAATTAGGAAAAAATATTTTATTCAGAATAAAAATAAACCTTTGGTTTATCTAATTAACATCTAACATACAGAATGTAGTGTCTCCAAGACTTCTGGACATATTAATTTAAAAATCATGTCATTAATAGAATACAGGAAGTCAAAAAGAGAAAACGTTGTCTGAAGTGGAAAAATACACTGACACATCAATTTAACATATTCTCATTTTGAAATATAAATGTAAAATCTAAAAGGAATATCTGATACACAGACAAAAATGTTACTAAATCTCCAAGGGAGAAAATATTGGGGAATGTTTCTTTTGGAGGAGGAAAGGAGTTTTTTAAAAAGGCATTAATTGACTGAAAAGATTCATCAATAACAGAGGTATTAGAATTATATGACAAGAAATAGAAAACCAGGAAAAGTTTCAAAATTAAGGTACCAAACAGAATGCAATGTTGCAAACACTTTAAAGAAGATACAGACTTTAGGAAAAAATGTTTGAACTCTGGTCACTAAATGGATGGCTTGAAATATTTTCTGAAAACATTTTTTGTTAATTGATAAGGGCAGAAGCCAGACTCCAAAGTTTTAGAAATTAACAAGTAATGATAATAAATATATATGATGTCCGGTTAGTAGTTATCAAGACAAGCAACACACATTTTGACCTTTCCTCTAGCAACTATGCAAGCCCTCCAAAGGGTAAGAGGAGACAAAAAAATATGTGCTGTGGCTAAATGCTGGACAATATTTGCCAACCTAACAGTTCTACAAGTTACTGTGCTCGATTATAGTCTTCTGTGTCTGTGTATATGACTGCCATGCTGAATTTGTAATTTGTTATTGCTGGTATTGGAGTGGAAGAGAAAAAAAAGAGAGCGAATATAATATAGTTCACAGAGGTGAAAGTGAAGTAAAGGGCTTTTACTCTTGTTTTTAAGGATAACAGCTCAGTGTGTTAGAGGGAAAAGAATGAAGGACTGAGAAATACCAGAGGACATAACTGAGGACGCAAACTCCAGAAAGTAGTAACATAGTTCAGGACCCAGAGCTTCAATAGACAATTAGTTTTAGAAAGAAAAGGTCTAAAAAGAATGAAATCAAAGTGAAGATACAGAGAAAACTCTCTTAGTGAATTGACAATGGTGAGAGGTATAGAGAAACTGAGAATATGAAAGAACTTAACTCAATTTCCTGAAAACAGAACTAAATAAGCTGGATGGGAGGTCTTGGGAAGGGTATGTTCTCTCGTAGAGTGTGCAGTGGGGTTCAGGCAAGCTGCTCCCCCTGGAGGGGTAGTTGGGACATACCAGCTACCTCCATGCAGGCCAGGATTCCACCCTTTCTGCCTCAGGTTTAGGTGGGAGGGACCCCACCCCCTCCAGGTTTTCGCAGTCTGGATGGGCTACCCCAGGAAGGGTGTGTTCTCTCCAATGAGGACACAGTAGGGTGCAGGTAAGCTGCTCCCTCTGGGAGTAGCTGGGGCACACTGGCTACTTCCATTCGGCCCTGGGCTCCGCCCCTTCCTCCTTGGTTTGGATGTGGGGGGCCACACCCCTTCTAGGTTTCCACAGCCTGGAGAGGAGGTCTCAGGATGTGTGTGTTCTTTCACACAGAGGGCGCAGCAGCGGGCTGGGGGGGGGGGGGGAGGTATCCTCCTCAGGTTCATTCCCACCTCTGCCATTCCTCAGCTTGAAGGAGAAAAACAACCCAAATAGAGAAGTAAAGGCCCTGAACACCCCCATTACCTGCCCCAAAAGAGCACAGTTGGAACTCCAGGATACAAGATGGTTGTGGAAGAGAGTGAAGAACATTGACATTTCTGGTCCTGGGGCTAAACTCCCCACCCAGAGACACTCCCCTCATCACTAATGGGAAGCAAAGCCACAAAGAAGTGTTAATGGCCCACAGAGAACTGTGATCTAAAAGAGAGGAATGAACCAGACCAACCATCAGCTGAGGTCTGTCCCCACTGGGGAAACTCCCCCAAGGCCAAGGGCTGGGAAATGCTTTCCCAAAGCCAGGTATCAGAGCTAAGAAATGGGGAGAGACACTCCACACACCAGAACTACAGGAGGTTTGCTGACATGCTCAGAAGGGCCACCTGCCCAAAGGGTATTCATGGAAACTGATCAGTCTGGGCTTCAGTTCCCCAGGAAGGCAAGACTTCACCTAGGAGGACAGTGCCTCAGAAAAAACACAAACTGACCAATGGGCCATTCATCAACCAACAACTAACAATGAGAAAGGAACTGGAGTGACCAGAGGGGGACCAGGAGAAAGGGAGGAGGGGGGAGAGGGGAGGACTGTGCCTACAAACATGAGCTATGTAAGCAAACAATTTAAAAAATAAAGAACTAAATAAGGTCATCTTCCCAAAAGGAAATCTGGAGTAGTTTTAGACCACAGAGAAAGAGTTATGGCCTAAAACTACTGGTTAAAGTAATATATTAGTTCTACTTTGAAATTAATCTCTTAATGGTTTGTCATACATAAACAAAGTTCATGATTTACTAAATAACTTCATTCATTGTTGGACTAAAAACCTATGTAGTCCTAATTTTCACATTAGTTATATTTATCACTATACATAATACATATGGGTATATATATATGTATATGTGTGTGTATAATACATACACACATATATATTATCCTTTGTTTCTTAAATCCCACAATTCCCACAGATAAATGAAACTATTGTGGAGCATATTTTTCAATCAAGTGTAAAAAGCTCGATTTAACTCCTAAACTTATTTTAATGAGGTAAATTCAATATATGATATTCCTGAAATAATAAAATTTTATATTATGGCAGTTATAACCTAATGGTTTTACAATAACCATTAGAACAGTTAACAAGGCTCGGACCTACTGACAAATTTTACTTACATCACAAGCACACCACTCTTGGAACATAAGTAAAATATTCTTCAACTGCATTTGTATAGCAATGGCAGCCTCCCAGTCAGGATCCACTTCAATGTGTTGCCCAACCTGTCGTCTGATTTCTTCCATTCCCTACAAGAAAAGAATGTTTAACATAGGCTCTTTTTCTTAGCTCCTCCACTGTTTAAAACAATTGTCAGGATTCCTATTCATATATGGCAGTTACACTGGATCAAAATGCATAGGTTCAAATCCTAGCTCTGTCATTTTCTGTGATGTTGGTCAAATTATTTCTAAGCGTCACTTCCTTTAAACATAAATTGGGGGTTGTAAGAGTACCCCATCTAATTGCGATGAGGTTCAAAAAAGATAATTCAAGAAAAGTGTTTATTACAGAATCACGTAGTAAGCATTTAGTAAACATTAACAGAAACAGTAGTCATTAACAAAGGTATAGAGACCTATTAAAGCAGGACCAGTAAGGTAACATTATTATTTTATTTCTAATATTTTCTTTCAAATAAAAATCAAACTTCGCTAATAAAATATGAAAGAATGGGTTTAAATTTTTAAAAATAAATTTATCCTAGTAATGTAGAGAACTATCATACCTGCATACAGGTAAGAATCTTCAAAAAAGATCGAAAACCTTCAAGGAACTGCATTCTTAATCTTTCTGTCCATACTGTGGGCTTGCTTATCAATATATACCTATCATTTCAAGAGACAAAGAAATATTTCACATCACTACTCAGAGATAATTTTAAAGTTCTTGGGGCTGTAGAGAATGTTACTTCATCAAAATTAAGGATTCTATTTTCATATAATACTTAACTGCACAGAACTAGAATTGCTCTGCTTAATTTTAGATACAACCAGCAAAATGTGAGTGCTCTATGAGAGGCAGATGTCAAAAACAAGCCAGACTTTGTTTAGAAGTTAGTCCGATTAGGTGAACCTAGTCCATCAGAGTTAAACAACCACTACAGAAATTTTCTAGGATTGTTCACAGCACTCACCCAAATGATCAGTTGAAATCCTTTTAGCCTCAAAGTGCATGTCAAACTGCATATGCAGGATATATGATGTGTGTGTAAATTGTAGGAACATTTTGTAAACTACAAGAGGTTTATTGTGGATTAGAATTATACTCCTCCCCCCAAAAATATGAAATCATAAGAATTATAAAATGTTTGCAAGATATCTAATAGCTTTAACCAAGATGATCCAACAATTTGCTTCTGTTATAATTAGAGATTTCAAAATCTTTACAGATATTCTGTACTATTTCCCCAGAGCTATTTATCCTGCTTTCTGATTTAAGTATAATAAATATATTATGGTTGGTGGGGTAAACAAGGGAATAAAACCAGACTTGGAGTAGATTTCTTACCCAATAACTCACACAAACAATGGGAGCAATTATATCAACTTGGCTTACATGTCAGGATATATTTGTTTCAAAAGATAAAGAAACTATTTCAGCTTACAATTTGTAAGGTCAGTATTTCTCTTGGCTATAAAAATAATGATTGGTTTTATAACCAATAGGAAGGTGTTGATTATGGAATGACTTCTCAAGAAGAAACTGTTAGTTATTCAACTATTTTGTATTTAATCAATCCAAATCAATTTCTATTAATCACCAGATATTGGGAATATAAACTCAAATAAACAGTAATATACCCTACCCTTACAGTTCGAAGTGTAATGGTGAAAACAGATATAGGACACTGCAATCCAATGTAAGCAATTAAAAAAAAAGTACAAAGTAAGTAATATGGAGGAAAAAGCAACAAAGATAAGGAAAATTTCTTTTTTGATTTGTGAAAATAGTAGAGGTTATAGTTTAAATTTCCCCTTTAGACATCCATAAATATGTTGAAGATATATTAAAATTTGTTAATATATTAAAAATATAATCAAGATCTCATCAAAGAAATAACTTTAAAATGTATAATTACCTCCTAATCTTTATTTTAAAGCGAAAGTGGTGGGGGGTGGAAGGGGAATAAAGTAAAAGTAAAAAATTTACATTTCTAGTTCATTCCTGACCTCTGTAGTAGACCCAGGAAATAATGTAAAGGATAGGAAAAAAGAATAAGAGTGAAAAGGAAAAGAAAAGCATTCTTTAGATAAAAATTCATGGCAAAAGGAGCAGAGACAGAAAAGGAAGGGCAGGGTGGGAGATTAAGGGGATGATCAATTTGAAAGTTAGCTATGTATTTTAGAAGTGGGATACTGGAGTAAGGTAGACTAATAAAAGGATAATATTAACTTAAGGTTCAAGTGCATTTCCTTTCTAAATTTCATTTCCATAGTGAATCATCAACTGAGAAACAAAGTATCCTATCAAGTACTTCCCACAGAGTAATAAATGAACCAATTTAATAGAGGTTTATCATTGAGTAAAGGAGGTAATAATCTTCCTTTACTAGGCAGACCTGAAAATATTATATTGATATCTTGGCACATCAATTGAAACAGGTTCAGTAGAGAAGGGTTAATTAAAGTTTAGAATGCTCTACTAAAGAGAATGAAAATTTACTGAGGCAGGTGGAATAGTTTCTACTACTACCAAGAAATTTATCTGAGATACAGTCAGAGAAATAGATCTTTGGGGAGGCATTTAGATTTTATTCTAGAAATGATTAAAAGATAAATATTTGTGGTTTCTAGTTGATTTATAAGAAGTATTTCAAGAAGAAGCGATGAATGAGCAAGTACATGGGGAAAGAATAAGACTGATGACTAATTTTCTACAATGGAAGACTGAAAAATGCATGTCAATAAATATTTGGGTATATTTGACTGGCAGTTTTAGAGTAGGCTTTGTGGTTGCTTTATAGGTATTTATAGCCTACTATAAAGCTACATGACGTTTAAAGATAAGCAAATAGTGATAGGCTGAAATCCAAATCCTGCCACTTAGTAGCTTTGTGATGTTAGGCAAATATTATATGCAATACAGTATGCAAAGTAGTTTATAATAAAATGTGCAAATAAAGACCCTATGAGAGTAAATTACATAAGAACATATGTAATTTTTAACAAGTCTAGCATAGTATCTGCTAATCATGTGGTCCAAATAAGTTAATTTTTCCTTCTCCTTGTCATTAGAGATAGCGATACTTAGGTGAAGATGGGAAAACTTTAAAGTTAACTTTTAAACTAGGGACCTTATAATTTTAACATGAGGGTAAATATTTAGGGAAGTACTGGCTCTAAATTATTCAACATAATAACTACAGAAATCCATAAAAATATAATAAAAATAAGTGTTGTTATGCACCAGTTTTCTGGATATCAAAATAATTTAGTTACATAAACACTTTGTAGTTATGAGAATCACAGTAAATTGCGGTTTCTAGTATAGTAGACCAAGGAATTCACAGTAACTTTACTGCTACTGTGTATATATAATACATATATATATATATATATATTTTTTTTTTAGACTAGGTCTCAAGAACTCAGGTGATCTCCAGCCTCAGCCTCCCAGGTAGTTGGGATTACAGGTGCCCGCCACCACACCTGGCTGCTTTTTCAAGACTAGGTCTCACTATGTTGCCCGGGGTAATTTCGAATCCATGAACTCAAAGGATCCCAGGCCTCTTGCTTCCCAGTGCTTGGACTACAATTGTGCACCACCATGCCCAATCTTGCTACTAAATTTTTATGTACTTTTTGGTTGTTATGATTAATTTGCTTCTTATGATTAATTTAACTCACACTAGTTAAATGGTGAGTCATTACTAAATTCATCCACCATCTCTACTTAAAATGAAGAAGTAATTATAATTTAGTGACCTATTAAGCATACATATATCACAATCAAATTTAGAAAATGAGGAATATGAAAATGTCTCTAACCATTTCTCAGCAATATCAAAGATCCAATGCATACCTCCGGAAAATTATCAAATGCATTTTTTAGATGGAACTAATTTTTGCATAGATTGAAAGCCCATTTGTTTCTACCTTTCTCTTCTATACATGTCACTAGAAAAGGTGGACAAAATTAGGATGATTATCTCCTAGAAACCAAAAATAATAATTTGTTGCAAATAGCAAACTAAACAAAAAATAGTTTATGTTAATTCTGGCTTAATAACTTTTTCAAGTTCTTGATTTACTGAGTCATTGATATGTTATGATCCTGATAATATTCACCATCAATTTCTAAAACAAATAGAAATTTATTTTAGGTCCAATGATCCCAAATATGATATGTATGTCATGTGATTCTAACTTTTAGCTTAAAAGGAAATTCTCAATTTTCTTTAGGAAGAAAAAAACTTTAAAAAAAAGTGTTGATGAATATCAACAACTTGGGTATACACATGAAAAGCTAGTTAAAAGAAGTTCACATCAATATGACCATCTGGATAATGCACAAAGAGAGTATAGCTGAGAGAAACAGAATCAAAGGGCATGAATGGAAGTGAGTGGAAGGCAGGTAATTACAATGGAAATTCACTGGTGACTCCAAAGAGTTCCCAAGTTTCTGTAACAGGCCCTCCACAGTACTTTCTTTATTGACTTGGTTTGAAATGAGAATTTCAATGAAAATATTTTTTGATTTGAGGCAGTAACAGTGCTTTGTACTTACCATCATTGTAAAGAGATAATCAACAGAACCCACAGTTTATTTATAAGACAGAACAAATATCCACATTACTTAACAGGTACCCTCACCTTTTGACTTGAACAACTTACTTTAGATCACATATTACTGCATAGACTCTTCCCAATTTGTCCTGGCTATAACCCTGGAAGTTAAACTTATTGTTCCTGTCCAAGTACTCAGGCAAAACTTCTAGTAGAGTTTCAGTAATGACAGAGATAACATTCTGCTCTTCAATAAGGTGTCGAGCCTGCAGATATTTTAAGAATATTGCTTTCAGTAATAACTCATTATTCTATGAACCTGATTTATTCATTTGGTTAATCAATAAGTCATTCTTAATAAGTGTTTATTGAGCATCAAACATGAGTCCTTATCATCATCAAACATGAGTTTCATAGAATTTCAATTTCTGATAAGCTACTTTCTAGAAGTAAAATTTCCATACTTCTCAATTACTAGAAAACACCTGTCTGGAGACCCCAAGTCCACTAAATAGGCTTTCTACATAAATATTTACCATTAGTAGAACACAATGAGCAAAGAAGAACAAAAACAGATATACTTTAAGACTTCTATCATATTAGTATCTATTTTAGCATATTCCCCTCATTTTCAATCCAAGTTCTCTTCCCCTTTTCTGTGGTCTTTAAAAAGAAAAAGTAGGAATAGTTAACTGTCCAGGAAAAAAAAACCAAAAAACAAGAACAGAAGTAATACAAAATGGAACCAAACAGAATCTTCCTCTCTCCTCCCAGTTCTACTGGCATTATCTTATGCAAACACTTGATAGTCATTCTCATCTCTTGCTTTATCTTACTCTATCTTCCATGCCAAAAAAACCTAAAGGATAGCAAGAGGGGGAAAAAATTGATCGGGTTTTGAAAAAATACTGCTCCTAAGTTACTATAGAAACTGAGAAGTCATATGTGGACTTCCTCTGTAGGGATGACTTCAGGACAAAGGCAGTATCATCATTCTCACTCTATCAGTTATCTATTCCTTATGTACTACTAACATTCCCCTGCAGATGCCAATACAGTATTATTTAATTTCCCAAATGGAATAGTGTACAATTATTTTTTGCACAATTATTTTAATTTGATTCAATAATAAAGCAAATTTCTCCAAAAACAAAGTTCTACTTAGAAAGAGTAAACATTCCAGAAATAATATATACCAGAGTAGGAACAGTAAACATCTGAACTGAGAGAGCAGTAACAGAGATACTTCTGTCATGATCATCGCTGATATATTCTTTCTGCAGTTGTTTATAATACTGAAAGATAGTAAATGGAGAATCAATTATAAAACTACTATCAAAAACTCTTAAAATACCAGTTATCTTAACAGTTGCTGCAAATGTGTTTCTATGTATGATAAGTATTACCATTCCTATTTATTATGGAGAGTTATTATGGTCAACAATAATTATAACAAGAGAAAAGCATAAGACAAAATATGGATTCACCTACTGAATCTAGCAGAACTGGAAGTGAAAATTAAAAAAATCAAAACAAAAACCAACAACACAATAACAACAAAAACATAAACACAGTTTAAAGTAACAGGACTGTAAAAGTACAGTTATATTCTTTTTTCAAATAAAATCTTGAGCAACCTTTAGCAGATTCTATGTAGCAGCGCTATATTCAAAGTATTTAAAAGTTGATAGAATCCAGAAAACCAACTAATCAAATTCAATCCAAGCTTAAACAAAATGAAAGTCACTGTAAATAATCTCTTAACCATACTGGTGTTTACCAGATGAAAATGAATCTTGATACACTGAGAACAAAAATAATAATACCCAGCCATATATCAAATATCTAGTGTATACAGGGAGCATTAGATTCTTGTCCTATCCACTAGAATTCCTACAATGTTTAAAAAGTAACCATGGTATAAAAATATTTATATGTATATATATATATATATATATATAAAATCTAAGTAGAGACAACTTCATTTGTCTGAGAAATAAAAATACATTCATTTAGAATAGAGTTGGTATAATGAGTTGTCATCACCTTTCAAGACACCTAAAGTCAGCCACTTTTAATAATCTAGTGCAGATAATTTATCCCACAGTATTAATTGCTTATAACAATCATAATTTTACTCTACATCCATTTTGCTTCACCCTGAGTCCTGTGTCTGACCTATTAAAGATTTTGCATCTCAAAATTGGAGGAAAACAGTTACCGGAAACTCTTGTATAAGGCAAAGCAGAAAGATTTTTAAAAGTTCTTGTTTAGTGTAATCTTGCAATCTAACTTGATAGACACAAAATATACAGTAATAGAAAGGATATGCAATAGATTGATAACACTAAAAAAAGTACATTTTATTTGTAAGTTTTAGCTTCAAGCAGGTCTAACTCTTGCCTAATTTCTGCCTCCCTTTAGGAAGTACATCTGGTTCTTTTCCCCTGCTATTCCTTTCAACTAGTTACTTCTTTTTTTTATTTATTTGTTTTTATATTCTTACACTGTTGTTCATATTTATATAGCAATTGGTTTCTCTCCTCAGGCATAGATGCCTTAGTTCTCCTGCCACCTTAGCTCCTGTGAACCATCATCATATTCCCTTGTTTTGATAATGTCTACTCTTGTTTTAATTTTACTAGCAGGCAAATAATTACGAAGGATGAATGTATGTGTAAATGTGGTAATTTCCTATTGCATTATATAGGCAAACAACAGGTCATTTTGAAGTTATCCTGTCTCCTAGACTACTATTTCCATACTACAAATGTGAAAATAATGAACTTCTGACAAAAAAATAATTCATAAAATTAAAATTCTTATCTCCTTTGTTTCTATTTTCCAACTAAAATAGTTTTCTACTTTTATTTGTTGATATTTATTTATAAAGAGCAATTACCTTCACAAATTCCATAGCAAAGAATTTTTTGTATTCCATCTCCATAAAAAAACTGCTGAAGATCAATTCATGAAGGATCTTACGGGCACCTGTAGGTCATTTTGGAGGGAAATGGGGGAGTATTGCCAAAGCAAAAAAAAAAAAAAAAAAAACCAAAACAAACAAACAAAAAACCCAGCTATTAGAAGTGGCAGAATATTCTAAAAATATTTCACATGCTAATAGACTACAAGGACTCAAATCAGAGTACCATTTATTACATTAATATTTAATAGCTACAATTTAAAACACATACATATATTGCCTTTCCCCTTTTTCTGTACCACTTTACTTCATTCTACTTCTTTTTTTTTTTTTTTTGTGACTAGGTCTTACTATTCTGCCCATGGAACTGCAGGTTCATGTTGCCCGGGGTACCACAGACTCAAGCAATCCCCAGCCTCAGCTTCCCAGGTAGCTGGGATTACAGGCGTGTGCCACCACGTCCAGCTATTTTTTTTTTTGGAACTATGTCTCACTATGTACCCCAGGTGGGACTCGAACCATGATCCCTAGCCCCAGCTGCTTCATAGGCTGAAGCTTACAGG